>LPNX010951275.1:46897-89867 GCA_001517045.1 Pseudotsuga menziesii | reverse complement strand
AGAGTCTCCCTTTTCATCAAGCTTTATGATATTAAATATTTATCTCATCGATTCCCTGGTTTCATAACGTTAAACTCAACAATGTAGTAGCATATTTGCAAGTTGTTGAAGTTTAATATTTCGATGTTAAATAGCTTCTATATCCTTCGACTTATATCTTGTAACGTGTCCAGTAATATGGCACCTTAATGTAAGTAATCCTTAACCAAACTCTTGTGATGTTTAAGATAGAAAAAATCTGTAACATTATTTAATAAAAACTGATTGCTGCAAAACTTACTATACATGCTTTAATTTTACCAAAGTAACTTGCATTCTGGCATCTTTCTTGTTAGATGGTGTAACCGTATTTTAAGGAATTGGCATGAACTCTCCAAGAATATCGAGGAGTAATAACAGGTCTAATAACAAGGAAAATTATTCCTTTGAAAAGAAACTCATCTACATTATAGCATCATTTTGAAAGATAAAGATCCTAGATAATAGCCGAGTAATTCAATTAATCCATCAATATGATCCATAATAAATTTTTCAAAGCCAAGACTAATCTCGCTATGGAATCTTGACTAAAGAAGAGTATCTTTATAATGATGTCCCTTTAACAGAAAATGATTTCGATCAAATACTTGACAGAAATACATATTTTTGATCACCATATGCTAAAATTAGTTTACCCCTTTTTGGAAAGCAAGCAAACCAGTCAAAAGAAAATCCTATCAACTTGCAACATAAAACCAATCAAAGCAAGGAATCTAAAATGGATATATGAAAATGCAAAAATAAAAACTTAGCCCTGAATAAATTAACATCTTACATGGAGAAAAATGAAATAGCTATATCACAAATGAAATGAAAAGAGAGAATTAGTTTCTACAAGATGAAAAATGTGTCTCTCTCCTCTTTTTTTTCAAAATATAATTTGCAATATAAGGATTTTTTAAGAATAAGCAAGATGTTTAATAAGTTAGAACCTCTTATTAATAAGCAAAAGAAAAAAACCCAAAACAAACAAATTTAAACTAAATCGCAATTACATATGCAGTTACAACTCAAAAGATTTTTGTATTAACGTACAACAACATTTTTTGTTTTCTTAGAAGTTCTTGCTTATGATCATAAAAAATGTGTAAAACATTTTCTCAATTAAGTAAAAAAAAGTAAAAGATATATGACTTAAAAAGAAAATTTTAAACAAATATAATTATAATCAAGACAGTAAAAGTTAAGGAAAACATCTCTGAATGTATTAAAAAATGTCACCTCTTGAGCTTGAAATTGGCATCATTTTCATAACTGCATTTATTCAAAAGAAACCAAGAAATGGTAAAAATGAAGAAAAAATAATCTAAACCTAAGCCTAACTATGTACAAGAGAAATCAATTGTAATGAAAATTAAGTAAAGTGAAATAGCCAATGAAGCCATTGAAGCATTTTCATTCCTGTAAGAAAAACATCACTTTCAATTAGTAAAAGAAAATGATATGTTAATAATAGAAAATTAGATGCATCGTGCTTACCACTAAAATATTTACTTGTATATACAGAAAATAAAGCCTTACCACTAAAATCTTTACTTGTATATACAAAAAATAAAGCCTTACCATTGAATGGAAACTTTTTGAGATAAGAATTTTCGAGCCACTCCGCAATCCTATCATGAAACTTGGAATGCAAAGTATGATCTAACAATATGAATTCCACATGTGGTAAAAATATCTTATGAGAATCAATTTGAAGAATCAAATCACTAGCATTTGTCACACTAGCAACTGGAAGAATTGGTTTTAAATACAAAGCAGGATCATGAAATGATGTAATAGGCGAATAAATTGGTAGTGGCCTAATATCGAAAGAAGTAATCTTATTTAAAGGGTCAACAACTAAAAGTGAATCAATTAAAAGAGATGTAAGTATTTGGTGATCACAAGTTATAGGAAACTCTTCAGCAAAGATTTTATTATCACCAATCAAATTATATCTCTCATATAAGCAATTCTGATGAGAACAAGCATTTTTAGTTTCAACAAAAATTGGTGTTTTATTCTCATCAAATATCGGTTGACTGTAACCATCTTGCAATAGACCTTCTTTCTCTTTAAAATATTGTATCTAATGATGGTATAATAATAAAATATGTCCCAATCCCTCAAACTCATGCTTAATAAGTGAATCATCAATGTTAGATATCTCATAAAAATGAGATTTTGAAGTCACATAGTTAGATAATTTAGATGGAATCTTATGCATATCAAAATCAGAAAATAAATCAGGATAAATAGAAAAGTAAGAATTAGAAGTAAGGAAATTAAAAGAGTCTCTCAATTTAGAAAGATCATTAATATTTCCAAAATATTTCTCTTTTATTACCTGATTATTTTCAATATATTTTGGTGATGTACCTTTAAGCATTCCATATGAAATTGATTCGAGATAAAGATTAATTGATAATCCTTCATGTAAATCAAAACTTTTATCAATCTTTGCTTGAAAAAGATTAATCTCTTTTTGTGAACAACATTTAGTCAAGCAACTAAGATTCATGTCATCTTCTTTGACTTTTTCTATTGAATTTCTAGAACACATAAAATTATCATTAACATATTTGTTTTCTTTGACAATTGAATCGAAAGAAGAATTCGTACAAAAATCAAAAAATGGTGAACATATAGTTTGATTTATAATTAATTCATCTTGATCTATTTTTGTAACAAAAGAATCTGAATATTGTTGTTCATCAACATAATCAACTTCTCTCTCTATACAAATAAATTCAGCTTGAATAATTTCTTTCCCATTTGATTTCTTAGTATATATAGGTTCAATATTTTGGATAAAACAAGTATGCCTTTCTACTTTGAGAAGATAATAATCATCGAAAGGAGTTGGTACCTCTTCTACTTCGAACTTGTCACCTTGAGGTTGGGTAGAACTTATGGAAGTATCTAAATCAATGACAGAGGAAGAAGTTTCTATAAGGGTTGGTAAATGATTTGTTGAAACATCTTTTTGACAAACGTCTTGATTTTGTCACGGGGACTTCACTTAGTGAACCTCTCAGATAGCACGTGCGATCATGGGATATTAAAGAATACCATTAATTTCGAGAGATATTGACCCAAACTCTTTTTTTTGAAACCCCCTCCCAATACTTAAAACCTCCTCCCCACCCCTTTTTATACCTCAATCCTTATAAACCACCCTACCCACCCCTCATCCCCCGAATACCTGCAATATATTGGTTCGATTTTTGATAATTTTAAAACCCACAATATGAACTAACGTGATAGGATATTGGCCAACAAGTGAAGCCCCCGTGGATTTTGTTCAATACGACGAACTTGAGAGTTGAAAACAATATTTAAAATATCATATTCAGAAGGTAAATCATTAATATGAAATTTGCAAAGGATATGAGAAAGCCTTACTGAAAATTCTTCTGAGGACTTACATTTCTTCCTTAAAAGAGCCTACAATTCACTACATAGTTTATTAGAATCATAATCCTTAAAAGTATCTAAAAATTCATGTGCAAATTGAAACCATGTAAAAAAGAAATTAGGTGGAAATGTTTTCAACCAGCATTTGATTCGTCCTTTGAGAGTAAGAGAAAATAACCTGCAAGTAGCACTAAGATCAATAATATTATATTTATTACATTTAGATAAAAACTTCTTGAGGGGCCTCCTTGCAAATATATTTCCTTCACCATCAAATTCAAGTTTCGACAAGAGGTTAATTGTTTCATTGGGAATATTAAATAATGTAAAACTAAAAACTGATTCCCAAATAGGAATTTGGGCATCATCCATGAATGATAAAAAATCAATATTAATTCACTCTTCAAATGGTTAGCTTGTCATCTAACCAGCCCTTAAACACATGTCTATGATGAAGAAGAATAAAAAATATAAAAGCTGAAGAATCAAAGAGCAAGAGGATAAATGGTTAAAAAATAATAGAAAAATAAAACCACTTTTTTTACCTCATGGCCCTCCTTCTAGTGCCATTTGTTGGCCGAGAAAACTGACCTAAGCCAACAATGGAAAAACAGCCCACACACTCAACTTAATGCAATCTTGTGTATGTTTAAAGTAACTCTCTTTCACAGGATCAAGGCCCTACTGCCTGTATAATGTGCTCTCAAAATATAGAGTCTCTCTAGGTATATGTGGAAAGATTTGCTTAACCCAATCTTTTAACAAATCAGAGAGATTTAACCTAATGACTAACTAATGATAACAATTATCTTAAGTTAAGTACATAAAATAGTAGCTCCTAATTCTATCCTATGATGACCTAAATGCAAGCTATCTATCTTAGCTGAGAGCATGAATTGCTAATTTGATAAGAGGTCTTAAAGTATAAGGTGATCTATAATTCTGAACTGTTAGAAAAGTCCACACTAAACAGAACTAAATCTGAATTACCTCACAATAAGATGGTATTTCATTACAAGATAATTCGAACATAAATTAAAACCTGTTATCAAATAAATCTAACACAGTCCTGAAAACATAACAGATACAATCATATACTAACATGTATACAGAGCAAGGTCAGCTTACAAGTTAATAATTCATGTAACATAGTTTCATAATCAATTGAAAATGTGAAGAAGCTCACTCATTTCAACCTAATAACAAATCATTTACATTTTAAGACAATGGAATCATTCGAAATCCATGAAAGAATATTTCACATATAATATGACGATATATATATATATGAAAGTGAAATTTAACAAAGGAGAACCATCATTAACACAACATAAAACAACTTAAAGACTTAGCTAAGGTCTTCACTATCCTGTAGCATCAAGTGATCTTCATAAAAAGTTCCAGAAAACACCAGGACAACAGAATGTAATATGAAACTGTAAAATATTAATTCTCCATAAGTCTTAGAAATCGAACCCCACTGGTAGCAGTGTTTCTTGTTGTTTAGTTTACAAAAACCATTGAACATAGAAAAATTACAGAGCATTAAAGAATGAAAGCTTCTCTAGCTCCGATGAGCACTCCCTCTCCAATGTGTAGCCCCCTGCTAGTGTTTAAATAGGAAAAATAAAAAACAAACAGGAAACTGAAAGGTGAACTGACTCTCCTAGCTGGCCGCAACTTGAAAAAACATGTTCAAAGAACCAGGAAAAGCTCCCTAGTGCTTCACGTTTTTTAGCAAATTTCTCATGAATCAGCTAAATGAGTCCGTTTTGCAAAAACCGAAGTCTTCGAATTTGTTATTTCACCATCATTTGCTCCCAGTTTGCCGCCGAGATTTGCCTCTTTCTATTGATGCATGATCCAAATTTTTTTATTTTATTGATGGTTCTATAGCTTCTGCTACGCATTAAAACATTTAAAAGATTCAACATCTCCCATTCTAGAGATGATGTTTTTATTTACAGGCCTAGTGAGCACAAAGTTTTACTGCGCATACAATTCTCTTATAGCATCGATTCAAGCTTTCACTTTCATTCTGCATAACAAAAACATTCATTAGAAAAAACAAAATAAAGGAAATATAATGAAAACAAAAAAGAAGAGTAGATCGCGAGAGTCTCCCTTTTCATCAAGCTTTATGATATTAAATATTTATCTCATCGATTCCTTGGTTTCATAACGTTAAACTCAGCAATGTAGTAGCATATTTGCAAGTTGTTGAAGTTTAATATTTCAATGTTAAATAGCTTCTATCTCCTTCGACTTATCTCTTGTAACGTGTCCAATAATATGGTACCTTAATGTAAGTCATCCTTCACCAAACTCTTGTGATGTTTAAGATAGAAGAAATCTGTAACAATAATTAATAAAAACTGATTGCTGCAAAACTTACTGTACATGCTTTAATTTTACCAAAGTAACTTGCATTCTGGCATCTTTCTTGTTAGATGGTGTCACCATATTTTAAGGAATTGGCATGAACTCTCCAAGAATATCGAGGAGTAATAACAGGTCTTCAATTATCCCTTAGATATTGTGGGAAGCTTCTAGTTTGGTTTGATCTTGATAACTCTTGATAATGCCTAAGCTCAGCAATTTGAGGATTCTAGAATGCTATGATCTCCAAGCTTTTCGGTGATTTAGTTCAAATTGAAATAACGCCAATTGTGATTTGATGATCACTTATCTCTCTCAGCATATTCCCTTTAATGAAACTGTGTCTTTCCTTTGTTTTCTTTGATATAAATCTCCTTGAAATATGTTGAAAATCACACGAACTAATATTTTTATCATGCAATGAATTAATACATCTGTTGTTGTAGACCTTGACGTGGCTACTTTTCTTTATATGGTAGTGAAACGTGGCAGCATGATAGTGTCTACCTCCTTTTTAATTCTGCAATTTAGTAACAATCAAGATTGACTTAGTTCAATATTGACCACAATTTTATTTTTTTATCTTTTATTTTGAAAAATGTAATTTCAACCCGTCGTTCCATATATAATGTAGTGTATTTCCATCTAATTCGGTTATGGAGATCTATCTTTAAGAGACATTCCATTTTTTAATTTCACGAGATTTTATTTCATTATGTTGCATTATGCAAGGGTGATGACACAAAACAGTTATGAAGTAAACTTTTTTTAAATAACACGTGAAGCATTATAAATATCTTTGCATTTCAAACGAAACAAAATTCCATCATAAAACGCAACCATCAATTCATTTTCATGTAATGAAATGTGTATATTTTAATGACTAGAATTCTAATATTTTATTTATATATAATTAATAAAAAGAATTCCAAAGTCATTTGTATCAAATTTTATGCAAAAGAAAAGATCTTGTTAAGATGCAATATGTTATACCACAACATTAACTGTTTTGAGAAAGAAAAACAATCTAATCATATCATCAAAATGAAACTCGGGTCTTTAATGTTCAATCTAAAAATGATAGTTTTTAGAATAATATACTTACATTATAAAAGTTAAAAAGTGTATAAAGTATTATAATGTAAGTGATTTCATAAATAATTAAATGAAAGAGTTTATTCTGGATGAAAGTGAAGGTTTAGTAAAAATTCAGAAATTCACTCTATTTGAGAACGATTAGTTCACCTCCACTCTTTTAAAATATACTCTTTTAAGACATGAATGGAAAACATTAGATCGAGTGTTTTGTTAATTTATCATGATTCACCATTGGTAAGACTATCAAAAGATCAAGATAAATCAATTCAAATGAACCAAAACATAGAAAAAATGATATGCAAGTGTTGTTCAACCATGAAAACCAAGTCAAGAGAAGGAAACACAAGTAATCAAGGACTCAAAGGAGATCATTAAATGACTAACCAAATCAAGTAAGCAAACCAAACGCTAAGTATTTACAAAATTCAAATGGGGTCCTTTTATTTTGTGATAATTAAGGGGAGTTGTTGGGGTGCCAACAAATGGTGACATTGATGTTGTTGTCGAAGAAACCACAGTATCGAAATGACCAAGTCAATGTTTCGGATCCATATTAGGATTCATCATCAGGACAATGACAACATCAATAACCTACCACCACAGAAATTTAGCAACAGAAATGGCGACATGCTGGGAGAACCAGTTATATCGGAAAAATAATTCTGAATATTAAAAAATATAAGATAAATAATGATAAAGGCCTCTTCAAATGTCAATTTCCCAATCACATAACTTAATCCTTCCATTGGCTTATATATGTAAATATTGAACCAAAAATTTCAAAATCAATCAAACTATCTCTACCATTATCCAAAATCTTATAAAGATAAATGATTATTCTACAAATGCAGAAAGAAAATTTTCCAAGGAATTAGTTTCTCTTAACCAAAACAAGTCAAGGAACACGTAGTATGTAGGTATGACCTCAATACCAAATGATAAACCCTTTTAAACTCACTTAGATGCTTTTATCCCATCCACTAGATATAGATAAATATTTTTTTAATTTTTAATAGAACAAACAATAAATAAAGACATTAATTAAATACTACTACCTTGCCTTGGTAACCAAATGCTGGTAGCATCATTCACAAGAACTGCCAAAAAATGAAAAGGTCGGCTCATGATGAGACCTCCTTTCTACTAATTAATGATTAGGAGCCATCACCCTATCTTGGAAACTAGGTGTGGTAAGGTCACTTCAATAGAGCTTACGATCATGACGGGTCGGATAGTGATGAGACCTCCCGTTCTTCAGTTAATCCCTTATATTTTATTAATGTTATGTACAATGAATAATATTAAGGTTATTGTTAATCTCAAGAGAGATTACTTAGTGCATGGGGAAGTAGATCCAAATGGCCCACTAAAGAGCAAAGGATGGTGTAAAAAGTCTAAAAGATAACTTATGATTCCTGACTTACTTCAATATAGGGAAAATGATTCCTTTGAAAAGAAACTCATCTACATTATAGCATCATTTTGAAAGATAAAGATCCTAGATCATAGCCGAGTAACTCAATTAATCCATCAATATGATCCATAATAAATTTTTCAAAGCCAAGACTAATCTCGCTATGGAATCTTGACAAAAGAAGAGTATCTTTATAATGATGTCCCTTTAACAGAAAATGATTTCAATCAAATACTTGACAGAAGTACACAGTTTTGATCACCATATGCTAAAATTAGTTTACCCCTTTTTGGAAAGCAAGCAAACCACTCAAAAGAAAATCCTATCAACTTGCAAAACTAAACCAATCAAAGCAAGGAATCTAAAATGGATATATGAAAACGCAAAAGTAAAAACTCAGCCCTGAATAAATTAACATCTTACATGGAGAAAAATGAAATAGTTATATCACAAATGAAATGAAAAGAGAGAATTAGTTTCTACAAGATGAAAAATGTGTCTCTCTCCTTTTCTTTTTTTCAAAATATAATTTGCAACATAAGGATTTTTTAAGAATAAGCAAGATGTTTAATAAGTTAGACCCTCTTATTAATAAGCAAAAGAAAAACAAAACCAAAACAAACAAATTTAAACTAAATCGCAATTACATATGCAGTTACAACTCAAAAGATTTTTGTATTGATGTACAACAACATTCTTTGTTTTCTTAAAAGTTCTTGCTTATGATCATAAAAAATGTATAAAACATTTTCTCAATTAAGTGAAAAAAAGTAAAATATATATGACTTAAAAATAAAATTTTAAACAAATATAATTATTAGCAAGAGGGTAAAAGGTAAGGAAAACATCCCTGAATGTATTAAAAATGTCACATCTCGAGCTTGAAATTGGCATCATCTTTATAACTGCATTTATTCAAAAGAAAACAAGAAATGGTAAAAATGAAGAAAAACTAATCTAAATCTAATCCTAACTATGTACAAGAGAAATCAATTGTAATGAAAATTAAGTAAAGTGAAATAGCCAATCAAGTCATCAAAGCATTTTCATTCTTGTAAGAAAAACATCACTTTCAATTAGTAAAAGAAAATGATATGTTAATAATAGAAAAATAGATGCATTGTGCTTACCACTAAAACCTTTACTTGTATATACAGAAAATAAAGCCTTACCATTGAATGGAAACTTTATGAGATAAGAATTTTCGAGCCACTCCGCAATCCTATCATGAAACTTAGAATGCAAAGTATGATCTAACAATATGAATTCCATATGTGGTAAAAATATCTTATGAGAATCAAATCGAAGAATCAAATCACTAGAATTTGTCACACTAGCAACTGGAAGAATTGGTTTTAAATACAAAGCAGGATCATGAAATGATGTAATAGGTGAATAAATTGGTAGTGGCCTAATATCGAAAGAAGTAATCTTATTTAAAGGGTCAGCAACTAAAAGTGAATCAATTAAAAGAGATGTAAGTATTTGGTGATCACAAGTTATAGGAAACTCTTCAGCAAAGATTTTATTATCACCAATCAAATTATATCTCTCATATAAGTAATTCTGATGAGAACAAGCATTTTTAGTTTCAACAAAAAATGGTATTTTATTCTCATCAAATATTGGTTGACTGTAACCATCTTGCAATAAACCTTCTTTCTCTTTAAAATATTGTATCGAAGGATGGTTTAATAATAAAATATGTCCCAATTCCTCAAACGCATGCTTAATAAGTGAATCATCAATGTTAGATATCTCATAAAAATTTGATTTTGATGTCACATAGTTAGATAATTCAGATGGAATCTTATGCATATCAAAATCAAAAAATAAATCAAGATAAATAGAAAAGTAAGAATTAGAAGTGAGGAAATTAAAAGAGTCTCTCAATTTAGAAAGATCATTAGTATTTCCAAAATATTTCTATTTTATTACCTGATTATTTTCAATATAATTTGGTGATGTACATTTAATAATTCCATATGAAATTGATTCGAGATAAAGATTAAATGATAATCCTTCATGTAAATCAAAACTTTTATCAATCTTTGCTTGAAAAAGATTAATTTCTTTTCATGAACAACATTTAGTCGAGCAACTAAGATTCATGTCATCTTCTTCGACTTTTTCTATTAAATTTCTAGAACACATAAAATTATCATTAACATATTTGTGTTCTTTTATAATTGAATCGAAAGAAGAATTAGTACAAACATCAGAAAATGGTGAACATATAGTTTGATTTATAATTAATTCATCTTGATCTACTTTTGTAGCAAAAGAATCTGAATATTGTCGTTCATCAACATAATCAACTTCTCTATCTATACAAATAAATTCAGCATGAATAATTTCTTTCCCATTTGATTCCTTAATATATATAGGTTCAATATTTTGGATAAAATAAGTATGCCTTTCTGCTTTAATAATCATCGGAAGGAGTTGGTACCTCTTCTACTTCGAACTTGTCACCTTGGGGTTGGGTAGAGCTTATGGAAGTATCTGAATCAATGACAGAGGAAGAATTTTCTAGAACGGTTGGTAAATGATTTGTTGAAACATCTTTTTGACAAACGTCTTGATTTTGTTCAATATGAGGAACTTGAGAGTTGAAAACAATATTTAAAAGATCAGATTCAGAAGGTAAATCAGTAATATGAAATTTGCAAAGGATATGAGAAATCCTTACTGAAAATTCTTCTGAGGACTCACCTTTCTTCCTTTGAAGAGCCTGCAATTCACTACATAGTTTATTAGAATCATAATCCTTAAAAGTATCTAAAAATTCATGTGCAAATTGAAACCATGTAAAAAACAAATTAGGTGGAAATGTTTTCAGCCAACATTTGATTCGTCCTTTGAGAGTAAGAGAAAATAACCTGCAAGTAGCACTAAGATCAATAATCTTATGTTTATTACATTTAGACAAAAACTTCTTGAGGTGTTTCCTTGCAGATATATCGCCTTCACCATCAAATTCAAGTTTCGGCAAGAGGTTAATTGTATCATTGGGAATATTAACTAATGTAAAACTAAAACCTAATTCCCAAACAGGAATTTGGGCATGAGCCATGAATGATAAACAATCAATATTAATTCACTCTTCAAATGGTTAGCTTCTCATCTAACCATCCCTTTAACACATGTCTATGACGAAGAAGAATAAAAAATATAAAAGCTGAAAAATCAAAGAGCAAGAGGATAAATGGTTAAAAAATAATAGAAAAATAAAACCACTTGTTTTACCTCATGGCCCTCCTTCTAGCGCCATTTGTTGGCTAAGAAAACTGACTTAAGCCAACAACGGAAAAACAACCCACACACTCGACTTAATGCAATCTTATGTATGTTTAAAGTAATTGTCTTTCACAGGATCAAGGCACTGCTGCTTGTATAATGTGCTCTCAAAATAGAGTGTCTCTCTAGGTATATGTGGAAAGATTTTCTTAACCCAATATTTTAACAAATCAGAGAGATTTAACCTAATGGCTAACTAATGCTAACAATTATCTTAAGCTAAGTATAGAAAATAGTAGCTCCTAATCATATCTTATGATGACCTAAATGCAAGATATCTATCTCAGCTGAGAGCATGAATTGTTGATTTGATAAGAGGTCTTAAAGTATAAGGTGATCTATAATTCTGAATTGTTAGAAAAGTCCACACTAAACAGAACTAAATTTGAATTACCTCACAATAAGATGGTATTTCATTACAAGATAATTCGAACAGAAATTAAAACCTGTTATCAAATAAATCTAACACAGTCCTGAAAACATAACAGATACAATCATATACTAACATGTAGACAGAGCAAGGTCAGCTTACAAGTTAATAATTCATGTAACATAGTTTCATAATCAATTGAAAATGTGAATAAGCTCACTCATTTCAACCTAATAACAAATCATTTACATTTCAAGACAATGTAATCATTCGAAATCCATGAAAGAATATTTCTCATATAATATGATATATATATATATATGAAAGTGAAATTTAACAAAAGAGAACCATCATTAACACAACATAAAACAACTTAAAGACTTAGCTAAGGTATTCATTATCCTGTAGCATCAAGTGATCTTTAGAAAAAGTTCCAGAAAACACCAGGACAATAGAATGTAATATGAAACTGTAAAATATTCATTCTCCATAAGTCTTAGAAATCGAACCCCACTAGCAACAACGTTTCTTGTTCTTTGGTTTACAAAAACCATTGAACATAGAAAAATTACAGAGCGTTAAAGAATGAAAGCTTCTCTAGCTCCGATGAGCTCTCCCTCTCCAATGTGTAGCCCCCTGCTAGTGTTTAAATAGGAAAAATAAAAACAAACAGGAAACTGAAAGGCGAACTGACTCTCTTAGCTGGCCGCAACTTGAAAAAACATGTTCAAAGAACTAGGAAAAGCTCCCAAATGCTTCACTTTTTTGAGTAAATTTCTCACGAATCAGCTAAATGAGTTCGTTCTACAAAAAACCAAGGTCTCAGAATTTGTTATTTCGTCATGATTTGCTCCCAGTTTGCTGCCGAAATTTGCCTCTTTCTACTGATGCATGATCCAACTTTTATTATTTTATTGATGGTTCTGTAGCTTCTGCCACGCATTAAAATATTTAAAAGCTTCAACATCTCCCATTCTAGCGATGTCGTTTTTATTTACAGGCCTAGTGAGCACAAAGTTTTACTACGGGGACAATTTTCTTATAGCGTCGATTCAAGCTTTCACTTTCATTCTGCATAACAAAAACATTCATTAGAAAAACCAAAATAAAGGAAATATAATGAAAACAAAAAAAGAAGAGTAGATCGTGAGAGTCTCCCTTTTCATCAAGCTTTATGATATTAAATATTTATCTCATCGATTCCCTGGTTTCATAACGTTAAACTTAGCAATGTAGTAGCATATTTGCAAGTTGTTGAAGTTTAATATTTCGATATTAAATAGATTCTATCTCCTTCGACTTATCTCTTGTAATGTGTCCAATAATATGGTACCTTAATGTAAGTCATCCTTCACCAAACTCTTGTGATGTTTAAGAGAGAAGAAATCTGTAACATTATTTAATAAAAACGGATTGCTGCAAAACTTACTGTAATTGCATTCTGGCATCTTTCTTGTTAGATGGTGTAGTCGTATTTTAAGGAATTGGCATGAACTCTCCAAGAATATCGAGGAGTAATAACAGGTCTTCAATTATCCCTTAGATATCGTGGGAAGCTCCTAGTTTGGTTTGATCTTGATAACTCTTTATGATTTGAGGATTCTAGAATGCTATGATCTCCAAGCTTTTCGATGATTTAGTTCAAACTGAAACAATGCCAATTATGATTTCATGATCATTTATCTCTCTCAACATATTCCCTTTAATGAAACTGTGTCTTTCCTTTGTTTTCCCTGATATAAATCTCCTTGAAATATGTTGAAAATCACACGAACTAATATTTTTATCATGCAATGAATTAATACATCTGTTGTTGTAGACCTTGACGTGGCTACTTTTCTTCATATGGCAGTGAAACGTGGCAGCATGATAGTGTCTACCTCCTTTGTAATTCTGCAATTTAGTAAGAATCAAGATTGACTTAGTTCAATATTGACCACAATTTTATTTTTTTATCTTTTCTTTTGAAAAATGTAATTTCAACCTGTCGTTCCATATATAATGTAGTGGATTGCCATCTAATTCGGTTCTGGAGATCTATATTTAAGAGACATTCCATTTTTTAATTTCACGAGATTTTCTTTCATTTTGTTGCCATATGTAAGTGTGATGACATAAAACACTTATGAAGGAATTTTTTTGAAATAACACGTGAAGCATTATAAATATCTTCACGTTTCAAACGAAACAAAATTCCATCATAAAAGGCAACCGTCAATTCATTTTCATGTAATGAAATGTGTATATTTTAATGACTAGAATTCTAATATTTTATTTATATGTAATTAATAAAAAGAATTCCAAAGTCATTTGTATCAAATTTTATGCAAAAGAAAAGATCTTGTTAAGAGGCAATATATTATACCACAACATTAACTGCTTTGAGAAAGAAAAACAATCTAATCATATCATCAAAATGAAACTCAGGTCTTAAATGTTCAATCTAAAAATGATAGTTTTTAGAATAATATACTTACATTATAAAAGTTAAAAAGTGTATAAAGTATTATAATGTAAGTGATTTCATAAATAATTAAATGAAAGAGTTTATTCTGGATGAAAGTGAATGTTTAGTAAAAATTCAGAAATTCACTCTATTTGAGAATGATTAGTTCACCTCCACTCTTTTAAAATATACTCTTTTAAGACATGAATGGAAAACATAAGATTGAGAGTTTTGTTAATTTATCATGATTCACCATTGGTAGGACTATCAAAAGATCAAGATAAATCAATTCAAATGAACCAAAACATAGAAAAAATGATATGCAAGTGTTGTTCAACCATGAAAACCAAGTCAAGAGAAGGAAACACAAGTAATCAAGGACTCAAAGGAGATCATTAAATGACTAACCGAATCAAGTAAGAAAACCAAACACTAAGTATTTACAAAATTCAAATGGGGTCCTTTTATTTTGCGATAATTAAGGGGAGTTGTTGGGGTGCCAACAGGGGGGAAGAAAGAAGTAAAGTTATGCTGCTGAATTAAAATACTAGCCTAATCCATTAGAGAGCATAGAGGAGCAAGTTGGAGCTATCGGGGATGAGGTGCTAGTCCTTTCAAGGAGTGCATCGACACTAAGGAAAAACAGTTGTAAGATATTTCATTCATCTATTAATGCAAAGTTGATTTCCTTCGCATATATATGTTCTGTTTTAATCTCACATATATATTATTGGATTCCTTATGCAGTGATATGGATCTATGGATAGTTTTCTAGTATCTTTGATGTGCTTGTGCAGGTCTACAGGCATTTCATCAAAGTTTTATTCTAGGCATCCATAGCTTTCAAGGAAAGTATTCAACCTAGTGGTTACTCATTTGTTCTGGATCTGAACCATTCAGACCAGAGGAACAGCTTCTATCCACAGAATGTGCTATATTCTTGATAACACAAGCTATCAACAACTATTACATGAACATCAACTATATTATTTTTTTCAAATATTTTTAAGGCCACTGTGCGAAGCTTCCTTCCATCTCTTTAGATGGTTGGATCCATCTATTTTGTCTTTGTAAGGAAGGGGTATGTTTCTTGTGACCTTTAAAATATTTACATTTCCATCTCCTCCACTCAATTTAAATCCATGTATAATATACAGTGAGTGAATCTGTTAATTCCCAAAGGATAACCATCATACAGATCCAACGCCTTTACTTTATCACCTTCTTGGAATTTATCATAAGATTTCTGGGAAAAAAAGACACATTTATATTGAGGTTTGAAAATTTTTGTTACCACATCAATTATATTATTCTAATATTTAACATAAAGTACACATTATATTGATGTTTAAAAAGTGTTACAATAGCAATTATATTGTAATATTTAGCATATTAATATTGCACACACCATGTCAACTTTTGAAATATCACGACGCAGGCCCAATACTGATAGGGTAGGCTCGAGTTCAACATCACCATTAATGTCATGCACATGGTTTTCAGGTTCATTATCATGATCAATATTGACATTGTTTTGTGCTTTGAGAGCACTATTGGCATGGCCTCTAACAACATCCTTGCAACATAATAACACTCCATATTTTATTCAATATTTCATAAAGAGAAAAATATGAATGCAATTAGTGTAAGAGGATACACAATTCCATTAACCTTAAAAATACCTAGCATCATTTCCACACAACAACAACCCAATCTCTATGTACACGTGTGAACTATCCAACTAGATCTTACCAACATGTTGTTTATTAGCAATGGGAGGCAAAGAAGAGGTGGGAAAAATATCAAGTGGAGACACCCTCAAAGCATCATTAAAAACCTTGATAAATGACTCTAATTCATGTAATTTTATCTTCCAAGCCTAACTAATAGTGTGAGTGCCTATGAATCCCTCTATTTGATACCATTAATTCAACTCTTTACCACTTCATGGACATGTGGAATTATTAAAAGTCATACAAGTTGGGGATTTGAAATCAATGTCAACCAATGGTGGTGGTAACACCAAAGAAAAACATGCACAATAGATCGTTGGGTACTTGATACCATTACAGTTTATTAGTCTATCGATGAATCCTTAAGAGGATAAACATTTTTCCAAGTATGCAATGACTCACATTTATATATATGGCTATGGTTTACTCTGCTTAAATTCGGTCTAAATGAAAGAATCATCAGGAGTCAATGGTTGATTTCAGGTTTAAATAATGTTGTGAACATGGATACTTCGAAGCTACGTTTAGAATTATTGGTCTGGAAAAGATGCAAATATTAAAAGTAGTCAATTCCAAAATTTTATAAAATATTAATGGAGAATCAGATATGGGATATGAAAGTTGTTAAGTAGTCCTTGTCATATGTATTATTAGCGCCCGATAGAAAAACAATTCTCGTTTCTCTTAGATTTTCTTGTATAAGAGGATGAAGTTGGTCTTTGAATCTAAATGCATCTATTGGAAAAATGTAGAATTTGGGCAATTTTTTTTGAAAGGTTGTAACATTTTTCTCAAAAATCACAAATGGGATTACTTATAGTCATTGGAAATCTTCTCCATAGGAAAATGTTGGCCATTTTCAACCAACAAGAATAAAAAAATCTAACTCCTTATTCATAAACAAAAAATAGCAAAACATTGTACAACAAATACACAGAAGTTTTGGATCCTTATTTCATCTTAAAACATAATTTTTTAAATCCCTCCTTTCCATAAGGTAAGGTGGAAAAAATATTAAACCCTAACTCATCTCTCAATCCCAAGAACACAATATAATCCAATATAATCTCAAATTGGCCTCATATATCTCCATGAGAAAATAATCTAAAGACTCAAACCAATTCCAACTGTAACCTCTTCCTCACCTAACCTCTAGCATACCCTGATTAAATCATTAATTATTCATAAATCATCCCTTGCTCCATTTAGTACATTAATTATATCAAGTCATAAAAATACCCCAATTATATCAATACAAACCCTAGATAGTGTGTCAACAGGGAATCAAATAGAATGTTCTCATTTTTTAAACATGTTTCTAATTGTTTCAGAAAGCAAGTAGAACAGAGCCATTGGGTTTGATTGAGAAATAAAATCTCAATGTGGGTGACTTCCAAAGTAACCCAAACTTTTGGAAAATATGATATAATGGTATAAGAGTGTACCAGAGATGAAAGTGACTCAAAATGACTATATATGATGATACTCATAGCATGGTAATGGTGCTCTCACAATAAAGTGGAGGAACGATTAGGAAAGCATGCATGGTAAAATTGGTTGTTAGATAACAATGTGAAAAATTGAACCAAGTATGGTTGGAGGCTTGGTAACATGGAAATACCATAAATGCGCAAGGATACTCAATTGAGAGTATTATGGTATTTCCTATTAACATGAGGAAAAACATGTTGAACGAATACGAATACACTCTTGCAGACTGTATTTTATAAACACCCGTAATGAAAGAAGGGAACTAAGAGGGATTGATGGTTTGTTAGCCATAATATATTAATGCATTCTCTTTGTTTAGAATGTGCAATATGAATTGCATAGAGGGGTTTTGGAAATCCATTTATAAGAGCAATTAGTTGTGATATGCATTATTAAGGAGTGACAACCACATCTAATCATGAAAGAATAAAATAACCAATAATGGACATTGTTAGAGAATTAATCCACCTGAGTGCCATTGTCATACATCTAGGACACATTTTCATTAGTCTCACGCTTATGTTATATGGTCCAAAGCTAGGTTGTGTTGGTCAATCTGAGTTCCTTTGGTGTTTTGGACTCATAAATGCACCCAAGCACCCTCATTTTATCATTCTGGTTACACATGAAATATCATTAATTCCTGTTTATTCCTTGGTTCACTCCCCATCCCTTAAAACAAGGAAATTGGTTGACTAGAGGAAACCATGCATGTATCGGGGGTGTTTTTTACTCTTTTGGACCATTTATTGCTCACTAGAGCCACTCCCACTCACCCATGCACTCCACCACTCCTATCCTACCCTCATTTATGTCTTAATATGCTCCAACCACATTCACACTAGCATTCATGAGTGTTTGAGGTGGTTTGGGAGCTCATTGGTCCACCTAGGGGGGTTTTGAGGTCCAATCTAAGCCCACCACATGTATGCATCCAAATTTCCTCCAAAGGATAATGATTTTATCCTATTTTAATATAAACATGTTCCAGACATATTTACATGTAGGACAATCATAATAAACTCTATTATTGACACCATTTCTATGTGTTAATTTCACTATTTTCATTGTTTTCTGCATAATTTGTGAGTAAACTTGAATTGTGAGGATTCCCTTAGCTCCTATATATTTCTTTGAATCATATTTCCAAATGGTATTATATCTATTTGGATCTTCAAATCAAATCCATAGCGTTTGATTTGCTATCTAGGGTATTTTCTAGAAAAAATTAGAGTGTTTGCATTGCTGGTACACCTAGTGTTTCTGTCACTCAGTGTGCATGCAAGAATGGAGAAGACTCATGTATTTCTTACCCCATTCAAATTTTTCTAATGGAAGGACAAAATGGTGATCTAGACGAGATTGAAAGGCCTCTACAAAGTCACCATGGGAATTGAGACCGAGCCCAACTTTGCCGTGAAAAAAATTGAAGTACTTAAAGAGACTATATGAGGCATTCGAGATGCTTTGTATTAGTATTTCGAGGTATATTCTCTTCCATGTAGATAGTATTACTACACCCAATGAATTATGCCTCAAGAAAGAGTCACTATTTAGGAATACTGATGAGATGAGAGGCCACCAACTCGAAAATGAGTTGAGCTCATTGAGCCCAACTCACTTTGAGATGATCCAGGATTTCTTCACAAAGTTCAAATCGTTGGTGCTTCAACCGAAAAAATGTGGCATTGAGAAGAAACAAGAGCATATTATACTGTCCATTCTTTCAAATCTAGGTCCATAGTATTCAGTGTTTGTGTCAACATTCCACTCAAGCAAGCTCACAGCTCAAAATTGGAGGATTCCTTCACTAGAAGACTTCATGGAGTCACTGACTCAAGAAAAATACAAGTTGGTGCAACTGGGTACCATAAAATTCACTAAGGATCAAGCCCTTGTTGCAGGAGTTTTGAATCCTAACAAGGACAAAGAGAAGAATAAGAAAGAGAAGAAAAAATGCACCTATTTTCACAAAGGTTGGCATCTAGAGAGTGATGCATGAAGTAAACCATTGAAATGATGGCGCAAATCCTTGATAAGAACAACATTCCCCTGCCAGAAGGCACAAGGAATAAAGAGGGAGGTTCAAGCTCACAGAACAAGGAAATATGCCATGATTTGGTTGCTGGGTCTTCAAGCTCTTCATCCTTCATCATAGATTTAGATACATCCAGAAAAATGGCTTCCATCCATGAATCCTTCTCAGGCCTACATACTTACAATGGTCCATCCATCCTCATGGGTGATGATTCAGAAATCCAAGCCAAAGGGATTGGAAGGATTGATCTAGAAGATGGGTACTTCAACAATGTGTTGTTTGTTCCTGATCTTGTAGCGAACCTACTCTTTTTATATCAAATGACACATAGAGATATAACCAATATATTAACATTTACTAAAACTGATGTGGATATATCATAAATTTCTATAGGCGAAGTTGTTGCAGTGGGTTTTGCTAACCATGATTCGAGAATGTACAAATTCTCCCACTTCCTTCCATACTCCCAAGGGAATGTGCTCCTATCACATGCCAATGAGATAAGAAAGTTGTGGCATGAGAGATATTTTCATCTCAACTACAGGTACCTCCCAGCACTAAGAAATGAAAGCATGGCCGAAGGGCTTCCTAACATCAAGTTTTCCAATGGCACTTGCAAAGGATGTGTAGTGGGGAAACATCGTGAGCGCAAGTATGAGAAAGGAAAGGAAAGGAGGGTTGTCCAAGTGCTTGATATGATCCATTAATATATGATAGGGCCTCTTACCACACCCTCATATGGGATTTCAAGGTATGTGTTGACTTTCATAGATGATTTTTCAAGGTACTACTGGGTGTATTTTCTCAAGCTAAAATATGAAGTCTTTGAGACTTTCAAAGTGTACAAAGATTTAGTTGAGAATGAATGTGGGAAAAAGATAAAGGTTCTTAGGACTAAAAATGGTAAGTAGTATGTCAACAATAATTTTCAGAATATTTTTGAAGAATGTTCCATCCAAATGCAGCATTTTGTGCCCTACACACCACAACATAATGGTGTTGCAGAGCGCAAGAACATAGCTCTCAAGGAAATGGCTACATGCATGATGGAAGAAAATGATTTGAATCCTAAGATATTGGATGAAGCTATAAATTGTTCTGAATATGTTCATAACATAGCTCCATACAAATAATTGTAAGGAAAAACTCCATTTGAGGCTTGGAGTGGTCACAAGCTCAATGTTTCTCAATTCAGGGTTTTTGGCTCAAAGGCTTGGGCTAGAATTCCTCGCGATAAGAGAAAGGCCTTGCAACCTAAAATAAAGGATTCCATTATGGTTGGATATTATGAATATTCAAAGGGATACAAGATTTATCCCTCATCTAAAAACAAAATTAATATAAAGGAGTGTATAGTTTGAAGAAGAGCCCATGCAGGAGATCGAACTAGCTCAAGGGGAATGCTCAAATCCTCCACTCCATGATGATGTAAGTGATGATTATTCCTATGATTTTTATGATTATGATATTTATTATTATTATTATTACATTCATTCAGATTATGAATCACCCATTCGACCAAAGTGGGCTAAGAAAACCATACAAGCAACTGGTGATCTTGTTGGAGATCCACTAGACTCTAGGAAGACTAGATCTCAATTTCACAATGCCTACTTGTGAATTGAATATTTCATAGAGATGATTTATGATGGTTGGATATTATCCTTATACATATCATGAAGTATCACTTGAACCAATATTGCAAACAACCATACAAGAAGAGTTCAAGTCTTTGCAAGACAATGAGACCTGGGAATTGGTTCCCTTTCCCTCTAAGAGGAAACTAGTGCAATGTAAGTGGGTCTATAGGAAAAAAGTGTATGATTATGGTTATGATATAAATTACAAGGAAAATTTGGTTTCCAAATTATTCTCTCAAGTCCAAAGAGTGGACTATAAAGAGACATTTGCACCGGTTGCAAAGATGGACTCTATCGGACTAGTTTTAGCCATTGCTACATCTAAGCGTTGGGTGGTTCACCACATGGATGTGAAGAGTTATTTTATTCATGGTGAAATTCATGAGGAGATGTATATGAAACATCTCAAAGGTTTCATTCATTATCCTTCACATGTTTTCAGGTTGAAGAAGTCTCTCTATGGCATCAAGCAAGCCCTTAGGGCTTGGTATGCCAAGATGGACAATTTTCTGCTATCGCTTGGCTTTGAAAGATATAAATATGATCCTAATGTATATTTGCAGAATTTTGGTGGTTTATTTCAGGTCATATTACTGTATTTTGATGCAATTTTAATTGCATGATGCTGCACTAATGATATAGGATCAATAAAGTCTTCATTTCATAGTGAATTCTCCATGACTGACCTTAGATTGTTGAAACAATTTCTTGGCTTAGAGATTGAGAAATATGATACAGGGATCAAGGTTAGCCAACCAAAGTATGATGCAGACCTGTTATTAAAGTTAAAAATGGATGAATGTAATTCATCCAAGTTCCCATTCCTTTTAAGAATAAAACTAGGTGATTTTGGTGAATCTCCATTGGTGGACAACTCGTTGTATAAACAACTAGTTGAGAGCTTGTTGTATCTTACAAAATCTCGACCTGATTTGGAATATTATATAGGTGTTGTTGAAATATATATGTAGGAGCCTCATGATATCCATTGGAAGGTTGAAAAAATAATCTTGCATTATGTGCAAGGAACCAAACACTTCGAGGTACACTATGTTGTTGGTTCTCGAATAGAACTAGTTGGATTTACTGATTTTGATTGGGTTGGAGAATCCATTGATAGAATTTCCACTTAAATTTATGTATTAATCTTTCACATGGTCATATATGTTGGTCAAGAAATAAACAACACACTATATCCCTTTCATCAGCTAAGGCGGAGTACAGAGGAGCAGTGAACGCAACTACACAATGTGTGTGGTTGCAAGGTATTCTTGGGGAACTTGGTTTTGAATTTGATTCACCCATAGTAATTTGGTGTGATAATAAAAGTGAAATCAATATTTCCACTGATCCAGTACAGAGACAGAGGACCAAGCACATTGAGATACACATGCACTACATCAGGAGCTTGGTGCATGAGCAGGTGATATCATTACCGTATTTCCCATCTACATAGAAAACTGCTGACATCTTCACTAAGAGATTCCTAGAGAATACATTCACCTATATCAGATCACTTCTTGGAGTGGGTGAAACATGGTGATGAATGATATTCACTTTCATATTTTTGTTCCCATGGGGTTTTCCTCCTTACCTTGTTTATATGGACAAATAAATTTTTGTAAGAGGTGACTTGAGCCTTAGTTGCCAAGGCCTCAATAATGTGATGTAATTAAACTATGTCAGGAATAATGGTGGGTTTTTAAACATTATTCCAGCTTAGTACCATGGTAATACACCTATGAAACATTTTCATTAGTCTCATGCTTGTGTTATATGGTCTAAAACTAGGTAATGTTGGTCAATCTTCATTCCTTTGGTGTTTTGGACTCATAAATGCACCCAAGCACCCTCACTTGATCATTATGGTTACACATATGCCATAATTAATGATTGTTTATTCCTTGGTGCACTCCCCATCTCTTAAAACAGGGAAAATGGTTGACTAGAGGTGCCCATGGATGTATTTTAGGTGTTTTTTACTCTTTTGGACCATTTATTGCTTCCTAGAGCCACTCCCACTCACCCATGCACTCCACCATGCCTATCCTGACCTCATTTATGTCCTAGACTACTCCAGAAACATTCACACTAGCATTCGTGACCATTTGAGGTGGTTTGGGAGCTCATTGGTCCACCTGGGGGATTTTGATGTCCAATCTAAACCTGCCACATGTATGCATCCAAATTTCCTCCAAAGGATAATTATTTTATCCTATTGTAATATAAATATGTTCTAGACATATTTACATGTTGGAAATTCATAATAAACTATGTTATTGACTCCATTTCTATGTGTTAATTTCACTCTTTTCACTATTTTCTGCATAATTTGTGAGTAATCTTGAATTGTGAGGATTCCCTTAGCTCATAGATATTGATGTGAATCATATTTTCATAGAAATTGATGCCTTGGATATAAAGAATGCATCCAAGTTATTATTATCTTTAATATGTGAAATTTTAATTCCAAGGAAGAGACATGGGAGATTTTGATTATTGGTGTTGGATATTGTATTTCATAAGAGAATTATCAACAATGTATTGAATAGACCAATAGTTAAAGGACATGAAAATTGTAAATGTGATGGGAGATTCCTTATTAAAAAGTGCATGTATGCTAAGAAAAGTTGCAGGATATTGCAAGATATGAACCAATAACTTATGTGTAAGCAATGAGAATGGGTAAGGAAATTCTATTCACTTAGAATTTGTCACTAATATAATAAGTCATTCTAGTGTGTGGACCTTTCATTTTTACAACACAAATTAGCACTTCCTCATTATGTGAAGGCAATATCCCTAGATGACATGGGTCCATGATCATTCATTGATATGAACCTACCAAGAATGAAAGCTCTTAATTTGAACCTATTTGATTCTTTGAGTACCCTAGAGAAGAATCTAGTCCCAATTTTCCTTTTGAGTCTGATCTCACAGTTTTTGGATCCTCAAATGGTGGCATTTTTTAGTCTTTGGACTTTTCCATTGAGTTGAAAGTTGGTGTTGATGATGAGTTTGATTCTTTTATTAGTTTCTTCGACTCCTGTAATGATGATTTTTTTCCCATAGATTCCATTCTTTCTTTCAACTTCAATCTTCCTCATGAGTTTGATTTATTGGGGAACTTCCTCACATTTAACCATAGAACAAAAAATAAAATATCAGAAGAGAAAGTTGTATTCCAAGATAAGAGGTGGTTTCTAAAGACACCATTATAGAAATTAAGAACAGTGCACTGTGATTAGAACATGACATGCATTGTCTCATAATACATACAATTCTATCATTTACACAACCCATAGGGTCATTTTTCATATTCTCCAGATCTAACAAACTCCCTTGCAGTGAGGATGATATAGTCACAAATAGGGGTCATTGTTTCTAACCGTTTCCACAAAATCTGCAATGCGTTATAAATTAGTTGGTTGTTTTGATCAAGCTAGCCACAACCTCATCGACCATTGAGTTGACCAGTCAGTCAATCCTCTAGTTGACTACTCTGCTAGTCTACTATTGTCTATCAACTAATTATCTCGAGAATATCCATGGATGTGATGAACCTATATAATCTTATGTTCCAACACCCTCCCATCAACACAATACTCTAGAGATTCAAGAAGTGAAATTATGTTTCTAAAATACCCCCCCTTATTTGCAACTACCTAAATCCCAAGCATAACCCAAAGTTTCACAAACTTAGTTTCTAGTAGAGGATTTGAAAAGATATTAGTGATCTTATCATCTATCTTGAAATAAACAAGTGAGACAAAATTGTCATGTACTATCTCAAATAGAACATGAAGTTCAACATGCTTCATTTTTCTATGAGTAAGAGGATTATTAACAACATGTATTATAATTTGATTATCATAATGGATAACAACCAAGAACTGAATAGGGAATCCAAGATAAGTTGACATATCCAAACTACCTATGTACATGCATTGGAAACACTATGATATTTTGCTTCTGTAGTCGAAAGATAGACAACCTTTGGTTTCTTACACGACCATACCAAGGGTCTATAAATCAGTTGAAATACATAGCTAGAAGTGGCCTTATTTTGATCATTAATGCCACCTTGCTAGTTGAAATCAATAAACCTGACCAGTAGTTTCGTACTGTGACAATACTTAATACCATAGTGATAAGTTCCTTTAATATAGCGAACAATTATGTTTTCATCCTGATTTAAGTAAATCAAATTCCTATCGACCAATTGTCGATAAAGAGTGGCGTCGACTCGTAGAGAGTCACAATCCTTTGAAAAGTTTACGCCTGAATGATAAGGTGTAGCACACGACTTACATTGATCCATTTTGAATCGTTTCAGGAGATCCAAATCATATTTTAGTTAATAGCATCATCCATTTGCAAAATTTGAATGCCTAAAAATAAATCTAATAGACCAAGATCACTCATTTCAAAGGTATCTTCAAGATGTTTCTTCAAACTCGAAATCATAATGATATTATTTCCACTTATCCCTAAATCATCAGCATACAATGCCATAATCAAGGTATCACCATGAACATGCAATACATAAATACTATGATGAAATTCACAATATTTGAATGCAATATTGATAAATAAATGACCATTCTTCTCATACCAAGCATGAGGTTCTTGTTTCAAACCATACAACAACTTATTGAGTCGAAAAACAAGACCAAAATCTATCACAAAACCAAGTGGTTGTTCCATATAAATTTATTTAGACAAATCTCAATGAATAAAGACACTTTTAACATCCATTTGATGAAGTTCCCATCTAAAATAAGAAGTGAGGGAGAGAATCAGTCGAATAGAGTTCATATTTGCAATAGGGGAAATGTTTTAGTGTAGTTGATGCTTTCTTACTGAGAGAATTACTTGGATACCAATTGAGCATTGTGACATTCAACAACACCATTGAAAGTAAACTTGGTATTGTATAACCCTTAATATTTCATAATATTCTTTCCTAACGGTTGAGGAACTGGTTTGACAAGTCCAATACTTTCTCAAAGAATCAATTTCAACAACCATAGCATTTTCCCATTCAAGCAATCCTTATCATCATCATAAGTGTTTTGATCATAGGTTTCAAGAACACGTGCCATTAGTGCAACACTTCCATGATGTTCCTGAATGTGGGTCTATCGACTAATACTAACATCTCCAACATCAAGTCCAACAACTTCAATAGTTTTAGTAGCCTACCGAGAGGTAGACAGGTTGACAGTTATTTAGGGCGGTCATGGTTAGTTGAATGAGTAAGTGTGTCGATGTTCTTAGTCAATGTGGATCGACTATAAAGTTGAATTAGGGGTAGAATTCCTTGGAGTAGTTGAAGCTTCAAAGAAGGGTACAATCAATCAAAATTCTTCAATAATATATAAAATATCACGGTGCAATATACTAGAAGAGGAGTTTAACAACTTATTACCTTAAAACTTTTCATCAAATATCACATTTCTACTCAAAATGATTTATAGGGTGATTGGGTCAAATAGTCGTCAGGATTTTGATTCATGAGAATAACCCATCATGATGCAAGCATGACTCTTTGCATCCAATTTATTCTTGTAGTTATCACTAATATGCACCCAAGGAACACATCCAAAGGTTCCGAGGTGTCTAAGAAAGGTTTTTCCTTCCATTCCACTTCTTGACTAGAGTCATGTCGTTGGAAACTCTAGTCTGGATAAGGTCCAGGAGATAGTTTGAATAGTAAACACCTTCTACCTAAAATTTAGTCAGAATATATTTTTGTTCTACATTAAGCACTAGTCCATTTCTACCAAAGTCATATTCTTCCTCTCTGCGATTCCATTCTTCTAATGGGTGTGAGGGATAGATATATGCCAATAATTACCATTTTGCAAGAGATATTCTTCAAACTATCGACTCACATAATGTCCACCATTGTATGATATCAAAAATTTGATAGGTCGACCACATTTATTTTTAGCCAATGCGTTAAATTCCTTGAATATTTCAAAGACATGACTCTTATTATTCAATAAATATACCCAAGAAAATCTAGAGAAATCATCAATAAAGGTAAAAATATACTTCGTACATGTTAATGAAGGTTTGTTCATCCAACAGAGATCATTGTGAACAAGTTCCAGTCAGTCATATGATGTCCATGCTTTTCTGATATCAAAGGGATCCTAATGATGCTTTCTAAGCACACAACCTCTACAAACTCCATCAAGTGGAACAATCTTTGGGAGACTAGTAACCATATTATTCGTTGCCATCATCTTCAACCTTCAAAATTTTGCATGTCCAAGTTGTTCATGCCAAATTCGACTTCTTTCGTTGGTCTGAGAAATGAGTGTAGTCGATCAAGTCAATCGAAAATCATTCCTTGGAGAATCACATAACTTGTAAATGTCATGTCAATGGTTTACTGTCAATTGATTTTAATATGAAAATTTGTCTATGCATGAAGGTATGAACATATCATATGATGTAGGCATATGGTCAGTATTGCTTAGTCGAGAGTGTAGATCGTGGAAATAAATATGTGATTATGTAGTGCATGTTGCATTTGACTAAACAAAACATGTAAGTTCAATAGATAATAGCGCAACAAAACTACAACTTGATTATATAGGCACTATTCAAGAGATAATTGAATATTTTTGGACTATAGGTCCTTCAGATGTGTGATTTTTAATTCAAATGGTTTAAATATCAGTGATAGAAAGAGATCTATTAGACATAACTTTCTTAGTTAATTATATTTTATTGGACTACACAAAAAAATGTTGGCATATCAAGTCAAATAATATGTTCTTTCATAACACTATGAATGAGTTTTGTTCCATCCTAATGTCTTTGATAAAAAAATGTATTTTTATTATTCCTTTAGACCTAGAGGAAAAAGGGGTTTTGAACTGTACATGTTGTAATCATTGCACTAGGTCAACAAGAAGATGATATAAATGTAAGTGGTGAAGTAAATGTGGGAATTATAGTAGCATTATGAATGTAGTTATGTCAAGTAATGATTATGAATGTAGGGATGTCAAGTATTGATTATGAATTTAGTGATGTCAAGTATTCATTGTACTCTCAATGGGTTTTTCATGAACAAAAATATATGATGGTTTCATATTGTCATTTTGTGATTTTTAATTAATCAAAGCTGCCTAGTTCATGAAATTTAAATTTTAATGAATATAATCTTATTTTTGTTCAAACAATGAGCATATAATCTTATCAACACCAAACATAAGCATGGTAAAATGATCAAAATTACTAAATTCCAAGTGTTTTGACTACGTAAATATCTTATCACCAATACCTTCATTGTTCTAATTATTTGATAAGTTCAATGTATATATATATATATATATATATATATGATCTAGGATGTTTTTTGTTCTATGACTTATATATTGAATTGCATACAAAGAATGTGAATGAAGCTCAAAAGCACATAAGAAGTAACATATGCATAGAAGATAAAGAATGCACATGAAAAGTAGAAACCATATGATAACAAAGTTCATTCCAAAGGAACTACGTCTATGGACCCACTTCTCAAATGGAGAGGTCAGTTTACAATCTCGGCAATAATGATGACAAAAAAACATGGCAATAATACATCGATACCTTGGTGGATCAAAATGGAGAGAAATCATTGCTTGAATCCATAAATGGGTTACATCAACAACTCCAGAATGTGAAGACACTTGAAAAGCGAGCATAAGAACCCCCACCTTCTTCTTACAAAAGCGACAAAAACACCTTCCTCTATTTTCCCAATAATAGCTATAAGGAGGATAAATCTCCAAGCACTCTTCAACTCTCACAAACTAACTCCAAATTTATTACTCCGCCATGGAATTCACCAACAAAAAGAATGGATAGTTTCTCCAAAAATATGGACTCTCTCTACAGAAAATGGATGCCTCACAATGGCAAATAATGGGATTTTTATATCCTTATTTGACCCCATTGGCATGTTTCACATTAACTTCTTTGGTTACAACTTATTTTCCCAAAATGGCATGTAATTAAAACCAAAGGGGTCGGTTTCATATTCGTTGGAATTCCTTTTTATTATTCCAACTATATAGCTGGTTTGTGTATTTAAAACCCGAAACAAACCATATGTTACAAAACCTATTCATTGTCATCTACATAATAACCATATTAAATATGGTTATAACCACGTAATGTTTCCAAACCCACTTTAAAAATATAATCCAAAGTCTTATTTCAACACATGTTGTATTGGTTGGAGTGTTCCATGGTTATGAAACCAAGTGGTGGGGAGTGACCATTGAACCATATCCCAAGAGGGCCATATATTGTATGCACACCCATGTTGTAGCCATTGCAATGCCACAGGTTCTTCCACTTGTAAGTATCTTGTGGTAATGGTGGTGGTGTGGGGTGGAGCCCCATGGGATTCTGCACCCCCTTTTCTCCATACTCCAACTTTCAAATTAAATACTTTGTTATTGGTAAATATACTAAGGATCAAGTATTGGTGTAGTGGAAAATACTTTGGACTTGTGAGGGTGCGGTCATGGGATCAAGTCTATTTGACTTCAAAGAATATTTTGTATACATTTCCAACATTCTAGCCAACCATGTGATGTCACATGTCATGAGCCGATTGGTCCACAACTATGTCAATAACCTGCCATGTGTCAATCAACGATTGGTCTATTTAATCACCGACATGTTGCCAACTTAGATGATAGGTCACACTCTACCTGCAATGTGTCATCACTGAGGGATGCCACGTCAGTGACGCAAGGCCATGTGGCACCCTTGCATGGTTCCATGTGGCACCTTTTTGGCCAAATTATACAAACCTGTTTTGTCGAAGCTTTGGATTTCCATAAGTAAGGCCACGTGGCACCCTTGTATGGTGCCACATGGAACCTTTTTGGCCAAATTATGAAAACATGTTTTGTTGAAGATTCATATTTCCATAAGTAAGGCCATGTGGCACCCTTGCATGGTGCCATGTGGCACCTTTTCGACCAAATTCTACAAACATGTTTTGTTGAATCTTCAGATTGTCATAATTTCCTCATACAAATTCCATTTGAGGAAAAACAAGATTTAACAGAATTAGATCGACGAGCTCTTCGCAACCAAGAAACTCTTACTAAGATACGATGAATTTAAAATTATGACCTTCTGAGATCCTCCTAGATTACACTATATATATATATATATAGTGTAGGACCTTAGCAGATCCTTAGATTCATCCCCCAAAATCTAACTTTTAAACAAATTTTACTCTCTTGTTAGCTTATACTCAGAGTCAATTTCAGTAATAATTTCTAAGCATATTTAAACATTTTAAAAGTACAAGTATAAATCAATTTTGAAAGCTAATATAAGAATTTTGATACAGTTCTCCATCAATAAAAAAATTTGAAAACAATAAATTAAATACCTGTAGGATAGCTGTAGATCCATAGAAACTTTAGCTTTGTCCATCTTTTCCTTTTTTCTTTCTCCAGCTTGTCCCTACAATATCCCACAACTAAACTCAATTTAGTGAATTGGTTTGCCACCTTGCCAGCTAGGAACAACCTCGTTGGCTCCCTAGCTCCAAGAACTATGTTCTTGGACCCTCGAGCCCAAATCCTAAGTACAAACAACCCAACTAGTCCTGTCAAATTTTTGCCCAAATCATTAGAAACCGAGAACAACAGGCCTCCTCTTATGTTTTGTCCAAAAAAATCCTCCCCCAAATCATCCACACTTTCCCCCGTATACCCCCCTCATCACTGACTCTCGAGTCTGCAGCCTTTACACCCTTATAATTTCTTTATTTCAAAGCCTCAACTACCCCCTTAACTACTATGTCAGGGTTCCATTTTATTTTCAATCAAATCGACAGTTGATATAAATACACATTCATTTAATATAACCAAAATAATTTTGTTTAATAATTTTAGCTTTAAACTATTCATCATTACTTTCAAATCAACTGACATCCCTTTCGACATCAACATTTAAAAATGTATAAGGTGTAATCAAAACTTGGTCAATATTTGTTTATCAATTAAATACAATACTTTTAAAGCTAAAATTATCATTTCCTCGTATTGTACCTTGTTCAATAATTAAACCATAGTTACAATTAATTGTAATTAATATTTATTATTATTATTAATTAATTTTTTTACCATGTTCCAATTAATTATAATTAATCCTAATTAATAATGATTTATTCCACATTCTTAATTAATTATAATTAATGCCATTTATCATTCATGGAACTATTATCACATTCAACATTTGGATCTTAATCATGATTTAAAACTTTTAATTAATATGTATTAATTGAGTTATTAATAATCTATTAATAATAATCAACATCATTAAAACTCAATCGACATTTATTACTTAAGTTGATAATAATCTTATTACCAACAATTAGTGTTATCAACACTTATTAACATTTACTAATGAAGTTAATAATAGTTCAATTAATCACTAATTAACCTCTATTTAGTGATGAACACATTTAATAATTACCTTGATTACAACTAAACCTTTCATTAGTAACTTGACGCATTAGTTTGATTCATATCTTAATAAATGACAAGTATAACATACTAGTCACAATCCCAAAACATCAAGGCCCGATTATAACAACATGACATACAATTATACAAGAATATATATAGATGAATTATGTAAATGTATCTAATGCTTACATACATCATGTATGTACAATAACAGTACTAAACCAAACATCACACATAATCACATAAGTTACTATCTGCCGACACATACTTAAAACAAGAATCTGCAACGTTTATTCATTTTCATTAACTTAGATTATAATGACTTATGAAGCAATCATAAAGTATAGAGATGGCACAAGAATTAACCAGAGGCTTCATCACACACATCTAATTATTTTTCCCGGCATTCCTATCTTCCTACTTCCTCTTATCTAGTTCACAACTAACCTCCACATCCTATCCTTCCTCTTCTAGACTACCTTGGAGCATCAACTACATGACCTAACTCCAGTTAGAACCTGTAAGTGAAAGTGTCAACTCCATCGACCAAGCTTTCCCAGCAGGGACCCACCAGTCATCATCACACACCTTGGGGAGCATGCCATAGCACAACCCTCCCATGACTCTAGGTTTCGGGGATAAACGGTGGGCAATGCCTCCACCCCGCTAATGGAACAGGGGATTATGTCTACATCAACATAGTGACTATGTTGCGACTGTTGTACTCAGGTTTTGTCATCGAATAACCAATTTAGATGGTTGAGTTTTCTGAAACCACACACCATCCCACACATCATGATAATAACAATAATCATACATAACAATAATGATTCATTATTGTACCATTTCTCTTTTAGAATCCATACCGTCGATGTACTTTCATTTTGTAGGGCTCAACTACCTTTATCTCTTCTAACCCGTCGGTTAGTCTCATAAAAAAAATTCGTGCAATATCATGCAAACATCAACTTGTAAACATATTTTGTTAATACTAACAATAATGTAATCAATTGTGTCATGCATACGACATCATAATCAATTATTAGACGCATAACTTAAATTGGTATCCACGTACCATCATTTACTAAGTTTGCATGCTATAAACATAATCAAAACATGAACATGATTCATAATATTAACCTCATGCGTGCACACACACACACACACACACACACACACACACACACACAGATGTGTGTATATATATATATATATTCCACAAAACAACAAATCCATAAGTCCACTATGTCATCAAACTAACGAAGCTCCACAACAATAAGAAATCACAAACAAGAAATGGTAATTCAAACAATTAGGTCAAACAAGGCATTACATATATCACCAAAATTGTCCAGAAATAATATAAAATCCTTACAGATATGAACTTTTCACAAAAATATCAGCACATTTTATAGTTGGAAATTTAAGAATTAGTAAGATTCGTCAAGGTTTCTACACTTTAACAAAATTATGGATATTTAAAATTTCCCCTACTAGTTATCATTTTCTTAATGTTGCATATATTGGATTATGGTTCAATTTAACAATTAAATCTTACTACACATCTCTAGATGAGATGATCTACTGAATATTTACTTTTTGTCCATGATATATCTCATCATGAAATTTTGTTTTTCTTCCCTTCTTCCCTTCCTGTTTTCTTATGTGTAGATATTTTTTGGATATTTCTTCACAATTATATGGTGATGATACTTGTTGTTCTTAATATGTTGTGCATTTAACGATTCTTCCTTCATGAATTTAGTGTTTTCCCTAGTTGAAGTGGGATTTTTATCTACTAATATTTTTATGTATCTAAGTATTTAAGAACAAATATTTTAAATATTAAATTAATATTAATTACCTGATCGTAGGGTCACACCATTCCATTGAAGTAATGTGTTTAGACCTATAAAAGGTCTTCTCTCTTATTGTAAAAATTCATCATTCAATTATTACTATTCATTGTGGCTATTTTGAGATTTGTGGGTTTCGATTACATTCACTCCAAGTAGTATCAGAGTCATGCGTCTCCTTGGCACCTTCCATAGCTCCATTCATCTCCTCCCCACCTCTCACCTACTCCATTCTTCACTCGTCTCATTGTGTTCCCCCACTACACCCGGACCACCCATCATCCTCCCTCATGCACCCAATTTTTGCTCTTCATCCCATTCATCTGCTGTTATTTCCACCCCTCCCACCAGTTTCCCCACCCGTCCACATGCACCTTCTCTTTCCCCATCCACTGTCACTCCTCCATGCCACACCTATTGAAATTATTCAAATAACTGAGAGGGGGGTGAATCAATTATTTCTAAATCTTAAACCATTTTTCATTATTTAAAGCATTATTACTGATTACAGATTTACATTTATGATAATGCAGCAAGTATAACAGAAGCAATGATGATCATCAATCACACACAAATGATAGATACAAACAAATATTCATCTTTATTTGAGCACCTACTCAAATGAGGCTACAACTCTATTTACAAATTCCTTCTTGTGGAGAGAACCAAACCTCATGTTTTTCTAGCACCTACTAGAATAAAATTCTCCAGCTACAACTGGGTGGAAGCACCAACTTCCACTTGTACAGGATTCAACTTGTACATAGTAGAAAACATGTGTTTCCTAGCACCACCCTACCACCCTTGTACCTTATATTTAAACATGTTCATTAAAATATGTAGAAAAACATATATAACAATGCATACCAACTATGTTTTGATCTACTTTTGTATTTTCTTATGCACCTTGGTTCCCCTCATTGTCTTTGTTCTAAATATTCTTGAAAGAACTTAGAGTCCTCTTTCATTCTGCAAACTCCACTTTGACGACGATCCATGCACCAACTCTCCACCTACAGAGAGTGCACACTTCCATATCTTCACCCACATCCTCTTATACTTATTAAACTTTGAACCCTTCACATGTTCGTATGCTTGACTATTCATTTTCATAAGTGATCAAACCCGTTCGATGCCTTATGAAAAACAAGGATTCCAAATGGTGTGTAATCATAAGTTTTTGCAATGTATCTTCGCAATTTTGTCTTCTTCCGACAAATCAGAGTTTCTGAAGTTATGGTTTCTTAGGATTCTTTCTGCATCACTTCTTCTGTGGCGTCGATTTTGTGCAACCTCTCTAATGATAGTTGATCTGAAATCAAACAACTGCTTCCACACATCCTTTTTTGCATGACTTCTTCCGCACCATCGATTTCGTGCGGCCATCTCTACTAACCATTGATCTAAAATAAAACACCTGCTTCCACACCTCCTTTTCTACAAACTCCTTCTACGTTGTCGATTTCATGTGCACCATTTCTTAATCGTCGATCTTAGATCAGATGCAAAGTGCAGATATGGGGTTTTCAAAAATTGCGTAAACAACTTCCACAACTTTCGCTTTCCTCTTTCCGCCTTCCAATTTTCTCCTTCCGCATTTCGCTGGAGGAAAACCATATTACTTTATACTTTGATTTCTCATCTTCTGTATTCCCCCTTCCACTTTCCTCCTTCTACTGGCAGACTCCGAGTTGTGGAAACCCATATTCCTTTAGACTTTTATTTCTCATCTTCTGCATTCCTCCTTCCGCTTTACGCCTTCAGCTTTGCGAATTCTGCATTCCTTTGGCGGACTCCGCATTGTGGAAACACATATAACTTTAGAATTTTATTTCTCATCTTCTGTATTCCATCTTCCGCTTTCTGGCTTCTGCTTTTCTTCTGAACCGTTGATTTATTTTCGGGTTCACTCTTGACCATTGGATCTGTTCATCATATTTTCTTTCAAACTTTGTGAATTTACCAAGGTGGGAAAGCCATGGATTCTTCTAAGTCCTCTGCTTATCTATATCATATGCCTGGAACTATGTATTTCCATCAACGACAACCATATCACAATCTGATTTGTTTCCATTTTTTTCCATATGATCGCAAAACCATCAATCTAACAATATCCCCCTTTGGCATTGATGGAAACCTTCAAATTATGGATGCATGTTGTACTTGTAATCACCAATTTTTTATCATCTATAGCAAAGAAAACTTCTCCCCCTTTGACATCAATGTCAAAGAATACTCTATAGCACTTCTCCCCCTATCAATGTGGGCATGTTAGTTGGAATTGGATATGACGCCCAACTTCTGGTGTAGATACTCAAACTGTGTCTCTGGTAAGGGTTTAGAGAAGATATCATCAATTTGTTGTGTAGAAGGAATAAAATTCAATTGAGCCACCATGTTTGTAACATGTTCCCTTAAGAAGTGATACTTAATAGGTATGTGCTTAGTCTTGGAATGAAGGACTAGATTCTTGGACATACTAATGACGCTAGTATTATCACAATGGATAGGAATGGGATCAACATATTTTACCTCCAAGTTTGCCAGTGTCTGGATCATCCAGAGTATTTGTGTACAACAAGTGGCAGCAGTAATGTATTCAACTTCTGTAGTGGATAAATATATTGAGTCTTACTTCTTACTCAACCATGCAACTAAAGAATCACCCAAGAAGAATGCACCTCCACTTGTGCTCTTTCTTTCATCCAAATTTTTTTCCCAATCAGCATCTGAATATGAAACTAACTAAATATTCTTATTTCTAGGATACCAAAGACCATAAGTCATTGTGCCCTTCAAATATTTAAATATCCTCTTAACAACCATCAAATGACTTCGCTTAGGAGCATACTGAAATCTACCTACCATTCCAACAGCTTACATTATATCAGGATGAGATGTTGTGATTTATAAGAGACTTCCTATCATTGACCGATATGATCTTTGATCAACATCAGGTAAGTGATCATCCTTGCTAAGTTTACAAGCAACAACCATAGGTGTACTAATAGATGACGAATATTCTATCTGAAATATCTTCAATATCTCCTTCAAATACTTCTCTTGGGAGAGAAATAAACCTTTGGAACTTTGAATAATGAAAATAACAAGAAAGAATGACAATTATCCTATCATTGACATCTCAAACTCAGATTGCATGGAATTAGAAAACCACTAAACAAAAGAATCATTAGTGCATCCAAAAATAATATCATCCACATACACCAAAACATCTAATAGATTATCACCTTCAGATTTGATATACAAGTTACCGTCAACAATACCTTTCTTGAACCCTTTGTCCTGTAGACATTTATCTAGTCTATAATACAACCAGGCTCTTGGTGCTTGTTTCAATCCATATAGAGACTTCTTCTGTTTGCAGACATTGTCAAGATTGTCTGCCAGTTGGAACCCTTCAGGTTTATCTATATAGACTTCTTCTTCTAGATCCCCATTGATAAAATTTGACTTAACATCAATCTGATACACTTTGAAGTTCTTATGACTATCATAGGAAAGAAACATTCTTATATATTCCAATATTTCCACTGGTGAAAAAGTTTCATCAAGATCCTATCCCTCAACTTGTGCATACCCCTTACAGACCAATCGTACTTTATTGCTCACAATTTCTCCTTGTCCATTCATCTTGTTTTTAACACCCACTTGGAGCCTATTACGTTTTTATTTGCAGGTCTAGGAACCAACTCCCAAGTATTATTCTTCTCAATCTAATCAAGCTCTTCATTCATGGCCTTAATCGACCAATCTTCATACTCACTGGCTTCTTCAAAAACTTTAGGTTCCATCGTACATAGGAAATCAATTTGAGATTGTTCTGAATCTTTAATCAACTTCCTTCTTGTATGAACTCCTTTATTTTTGTCACCAATTATCTGATTTTCAGGACGATTCTTCTGGACAACTCTGGAAGGTGGTTTTGTTTCTATCTGATGTCTTGAATTTGCCTGATTGTTTGCACTTTCATCATCTGACTCTGAATCTTCTTTTTTTGATTATTGGACCTATTCTACATTAACTTCAATTGTATATTTTGTATCTGGTTCAACACTGCTTATTTGAATATATTTTACAGGGATTCCTTCATCGATGTTAAATTCAATACAATAAACCAACTTATGCAGCCTCATATTATAACAAGTGTACCCTTTACTGTTTGCAGCATATCCTAAGAAGATACTTTCATTATCCCTATCATCATATTTCCCAAGATGTTCATCATTATTTTTAATATAAATTTTACTTCCAAATACTTTAAAGTGCTTGATAGAATCAAGTCTTCCAAACCATAGTTCATAAGGAGTCTTATCATGGTTTGGCCTTAAGTGGGATTTGTTAAGAATACTGACAGTTGTGTGAATTGCCTCTACCCATTATGTCTGAGAAATATTCCTTTCATTCATCATTTATATTGCCATATGTTGTATTGACCTATTCTATCTCTCAACTACTCCATTATGCTGTGGAGTCCCTATAATAGTGTATTCTCTTTTAACTCCATGTTTATCACAAAACTATTTGAAGTCTCATGAACTGAACTCTCCTCCTTTATCACATCTTACTATCTTTAGTCTCTTTCCTGTTTGATTCTCAGTCAGAGCCTTAAATATTTTGAACTTTTCAAACGCCTCGGATTTTTCTTTCAGAAAAGCAACCCATGTAAGTCTAGAATAATCATCAATGACCAACATAAAATATCTTTCTCTTCTTGTTTCTTGATGTTCCACACAAATCCATATATACTAACTAAAGTGGTTTGTTTGTTGATGTGAAGTTCTTGGATTTAAACTGTGTGCGAGTCAATTTTCCCATTTGACAAGGTTTACAAATAGAGTCGTATGGCATTGATAATTTTGGAAGATCTTTTGCTGCCCCACTATTCACAAGCTTGATTATATAATCAACATTTAAATGTCCAAGTCTCTTATGCCAAATCCAACTTTCATCATACTTGCTTAGATTACATTCTTCTTTTCCTTCTTTCAAGACGTAGACATCGTTTTCAGTTCTTATGCCTTTTGCAACCAATTGTCCCGAGGGTACATATTTTATCTTGCAGTATTTAGAAGTGAAAAAAAATTCACATCCTCTGTCACAAAATTGACTGACACTAAGAATATTATGTTTTATTCCATCTAAAAGCAACAAATTTTGAAATTTCCCTTTGCCATTACTCAACTTTACCATTCCTTTTCCTTTGATTTTTACTCGCGTATCATTTCCAAAAGTTATATTCCCTGATTTATTTTCACTTAGAGATAGAAACTTACTTTTATCACCACCCATTTGTTTGGAACATCCACTATCAATATACCAGGGGCCTTTTTGCCTTTGAACAGAAAGCACTAAGCCACATTTGTTATCTTCTTTCTTCTTCCAAAATTTATCACTTTTAGCAGAGTAATTCACTCTTGGGTCTATTTTGTAATCCTTTAGATGGAAGTTTGAAGTCTTGTGTCCAAAATTATGACAAACATAACATTTTGGATCATTGTACAATAAATCAAAAGAGTTTTTATATCTTTCATGAGTTATTCCTTTAGTTGTGAACTGACTTGTTTGTTGTTCTTGTTTTCTTGTTGACTCTCTTGTTCTATGTTGCAGCAATTGATTGTTCTTTGATTGCACATTTCTAAAATTAAAAGCACATTTTGCAGATTTATGGCCAAAATTAGAACAACAATAACAGTACCCACGGAAAAATATTTGGTACCCGAATCTTCGAGGTCTTCCATTTTGCTGACTATGTTTGTGAGCAATCCTTGGTTGATAATTCTGACCTGAATTTCTGATCCTAGTACTTGTTTCATTCCCTTTTGTTTGCACAGTATGTTCACATTCTAACTATTTGTTTCTTGAACCTTCTTCATAGCCAAGACATGTTTTTAACCATGGGGACATTTAATTACTGAGAATGTTGTTCAGTTCTTCCGAAGCTTTAATACTTGACAGATTTTGGTGATACAAAGCTTGAAATTTCTCCAATTCTTTCCTAGCTGTCACTACTTCTTCTTCCAAAGCTTCACATCTCTTTTTCCCTTATGTCAATTGTTGTCTTAGAATATCTTCTATTTTCTTTGCCTCTTCTAATTCCAATTTTAACAAGGTAATATCTTCACTTGGTTATTTACCATTCTTTTCATACTGCATCAATAATTGTTTTTATTTCCTCTTCTTAAGTCTGAGTTTGTCAATATCCTCTAGAGCACTGATTAGTTTACCTTCCATATGAACCATAGCTTCTTCATCATTCAGTTCACTTCATGTATATTCATTTCCAAAATATTCTATGGCCATAAGCATAAATTTATTCACTTCATCTTCACAAGATGAATCGTTGTCTGTCTCTTCTGAAGAATCAACATCATTTACATACAAGCTTTCATTTTTATATTTAGCCTCTTTATTGTATTTATTGAATGTATAGTTTTCTTCATCACCAGAAGTCTTCCTCTTTTTCTTGTGGGGGAATTTGGATGAAAATGACCTACTTTACCACAGTTAAAACATTTAAAGGGCATCTTTCCTTTGTATTTACCTGATCCTTTCTTCAGCCTCCTTACAAATATTTCCTCGGTCACATCCATTTTATAATCAGTTTTCTTATCTGCTTTAAAGGATGCTTCTCTAGTGGTGGATTTATCTTTACTAGTCCTCATTTCATAGGTTGTCAGGGTACCTAGGAGTTTGTCAATAGGAGGAGTTTTAAGCTCACTTAATTCTTCTATGGCAGATACTTTGGGATTAAATATTTTAGGCAAAGATCTTAAATATTTATGAACTAAGGATGCTTCATCAATCTTTTCACCAAGACCCTTCATAGCATTCATAGTCTCTTCTACTCTTAAGAAATATTTACAGACAGTATCATCCTCATTCATCTTTAGCTGTTCAAACTTTAGTCTATATGTATGCAGATTGGAATCCTTTACTTTATCATTTACTTCATAAATGCTTATAGGTTTATCCCACATCTCTTTCCCAAATTCAAGATGCATCACCTTAACAAAATCAGCCTCTACAAGACCACTCAAGATAGCGTTCATTCCCTTTGCGTTAAAACTAAATTCCAACTTATCATCTATGGAGGCTAGCACAATTGGATTTACATGGCCAGTGTCTACTACATTCCAAACATCAGCACCTAATGACATTAAATAGGTTCTCATTATAACCTTCCAAAAGGAAAAAAAATTTCCATCAAACATAGGAACCTTATTGGATGAATCCCCTTCATAACTTGTCATGTTTAAGCTTACAGATCTACCTTTAAATAAAAGGAACCCACTCTGATACCAGTTATTGAAATTATTCAAATAACTAAGAGGGGGGCGTGAATCAGTTATTTCTAAAGTTTAAACCATTTTTCAATGTTTAAAGCATTATTACTAATTACATATTTACAGTTATGTAATGCAACAAGTATAACAGAAGAAATGATGATCATCAATCACACACACATGATAGAGACAGGAAAATATTAATCTTTATTTGAGAGCCTACTCAAATGAGGCTACAACCTCTGTTTACAAATTCCTTCTTGTGGAGAGAACCAACTCTCATGTTTTTCTAACACCCACTAAAATAACATTCTGCAACTACAACTGGGTGGAAGCACCAACTTCCACTTGTACAGAGAAGAAAACATGTTTTTCCTAGCACCACCCTACCAACTGTGTTCCTTAGATTTAAACATGGTCATTACAATATGTAGAATAACAGATATAACAATGCATACCAACTTTGTTCGGATCTACTTCTAGATTTTCTTTTGCACCTTGATTCCCCTCATTGTCTTTGTTCTGGATATTCTTGAAAGAAGTCAGAGTCCTCTTTCATTCTGCAATCTCCACTTTGGTGATGATCCATGCACCAACTCTCTGCCTGCAGAGAGAGCAAACTTCCATATCTTCACCTACATCCTTTTATAATTATCAATATTTGAACCCTTCACCTGTTCGTATGCCTGACTGTTCATTTCCATAACTGATCAAAACCATTTATGACTCAAAAAAATGTTGGGGCAACATCAAATGGTGCAAACAATACTTCCTATATTAGATGACGAAGGAAGGGTCATTTTGGAACCAGAGGCAATCATTGCAACCAGAGAAAGAAGACTTCGTTCTCAGACACTCAAGGAATATCTCATTAGGTGGAAGAACTTTCCAAATGAATACGCATCATGGGAGACAGAACAATTTCGTCAACAATATCCTTCTTTACCATTGCTTTGAGGATAAAGCATTCTAAAAGATAGCGGCAATGTTACATATCTAAGTATTTAAGAACACATATTTTAAATATTAAATGTAATATTACTTAGCTAATTGTAGGGTCACACCATTCCATTGAAATGGTGTGTTTAGACCTATAAAAGGTCTTTTCTCTTATTGTAAAAATTCATCATTCAATTATTACTTCTTTTACAACATTGCTTTGCTGCTCCATTAACATCCATGGAAGTGATTTTATATTAATTTGGTCTCCGTTGCTATGAAATTGAAAGACGTCTTTCATTGCATGGTTGGCTTCTTGAATGTCATTGCAAAATTTGACAATTTTTTCTTTATCACTTCTTCCATCCAATATTCACCATAATGTTTCAACCACATTCTTTCCGATATGCATTGTATCAAACATATGAGCAATTCATAGGAGCTCATAGTAGGGAAACCTATTGAATTGTTTAGGGTAACTTTTCATTCCTCATGGAAGCCCATTAATTCCTTCATGATCATGAAAACCATCATGAATCATAGTTTATACAGAAATTACAAAAATCAATGTCAATTATAGTAAACAACACACAATAAACAAAATTTCATAACATTTCATATACGATGTTTCATACGTACGTTGACGATTTCTATTATATTGCAACTTGCATAGGTGAGGTGTCATTCTCTGTGGTTTTAATGCAGTCTCTTGCTTCCCATTGAACAAATATTTTTTGGTAGTTCGATACCTATGATTCTTAGAGAGGAAGTGCATATACTCATCAAACACCTCCTTTCCTAAACTTTTAGAACGGCGAGATTTAATCTTAGGACCACAAACTGGACATGCAAATTTTCCCTTTGTCTAAAGACCTACATAAAGAGATGGATTATCTATGTCGATTATAATTATAATATAAAATGAATGTATTATTTAAAAAAAAATGTGTGCAATATATATTAACTAGTTCATAAAAATAAATGCAATTAAAGTGGAACTTATAATTTCAAACCGCAAA
>LPNX010951275.1:13921-46864 GCA_001517045.1 Pseudotsuga menziesii | reverse complement strand
ATATATATATATATATATATATATGATAGTATACAACAAAATATGACAAATGAGATGCCACTACATCAAAAAACAATTGTAGACACATACCTGGAATAATCATCGGCAACATTATGTGCTCCCTCTTTCTTGACAACCATGGAGGAATATTATTGTTGATAACAAAAATAGGCCACACCGTGTAAAAGGATCTCATCTTTGCAAATGGATTGACATGACCATCGGTTGCAAAATAAATCCTAAGATTATGAGGTTCTTCTTTAAAGTGAGCCCATTTTCCCTCCATATCTCTAAATGTAGAACCATCTGCAGGAATTTGAATAATGTCATATTGAAATTTGTTCTGTGCATGGTAATCCATAAATTGCACTATGTTTTTTCACTTGAAAAGTCATTGCAAACATGTAATAATGGGAATATAACGAAGAACCTTTTGAGGCACCTTTTTTGTTACTTGATCTGTTCAATATCTACTGATATGGCATTCCAGACATTCAGTTTCAAATTCATGTTGATTATAATAAATAACATGGTCATCGAGGCATGCATGAATTCCTTCATACTGGATTCCAATTTCTTTCATGATGGAAGATAAATATTGATATGTGTGAGGTAAAATATTTGACGGTGGTAACAAAAATTCAGCTATCAAGTTACAACAAATAAAAATAAAAATCTAGTTAATATAATATATAAACAATATTAATGAAACACATTTCATCCATATTAATTTGACTAATGAATTAACAATAATTTTATTAGATGAACAATGATAACCTGTAGCGCGATCATGTTAAGATTCAATATGCTAAGATGGAAAACATTAAGATTCAATTCACTTGCATAACAATAGCATATACAAGATCACTGAAAGAAACACAATCAAAAGACATACACTGATTTATCCTGGGAAACCCTCTAGGGGAAGAAAACCCAACAAAAATTCCTCAATATAGATGATCAAAAGTATAGAGACAAAATCCCAAACAAGTGCTCCTTCTCCTTGTATATATATATATATATATATATATATATATATATATATCTTTCCTATGTGAATTACACAAGTGAGTGAGTGTATACAAATGAGTAGCACATCACTCCTATTTATACTTTATCTTCCACATGATTTTTTCCCTAACTAGGTCATCCCCAACAACTTAACTGAGTCGACTTACCTAGGAAGACTCAAAACAATATAATATTACTTTTTGGAGGGTTCTATCCACCCAACTTAAAATAGAGGTTTTATCTCATGACTTTGTGATGACCAAATATAATAACAACATCTCAACAGAGGAATGAAACATCTTCGAATAAATTACAATAAAATACAATAGAATATTATTTGAAGTTACAATATTTCAATCCCTCTATGGGATGATCAATCCATCTCACTTCAGGACATAAATCCAATGATGATGCAATAATAACCATGTCACTGAGACAAAAGTATGAGGATCACTTTTGGACTAATGTCCAGGGATGATACAATCCCAACCACATCACGGAGGAAAAAGTCCGTGGATCACTTTTGGACTAATGTCCATGGATGATATAGTCCCAACCACATCATGGAGACAAAATTCTAGGGATCACTTTATAACTAAGGGTTGTTTTTGAATGTCCCTTGAGTTTATATAAGCCTCCTTCTTCTTCACCAATGACAATTGCATATTTAATTGATTTTCCTTTGGGCCACATAAGCATATGTCCATCTATGCATGCAACCCTGTATCATTTCTTATCTAATGTTGAGATAGAAAGTAAGTTCTTCTGCAAACCTAGTCCATATAATACTTCCTTCATCTTAATGGGGATTCGAGAATAAATATTGTAGCTTGCTTCACCAATTCTTTTGATAGGGTATTGATAGTCATATCCTAATGATACCTTCTGAGGAGAGTTCTTCTATTCAAGTTTTGACATATTTTATTTTGTCTCTTCATGTGCTTTGAAGAACCACTATCAATAACTCATGTATCTTCTCCAAGTGTCACAAAACCAAGGAGTGCAGAGAATAATACACACTCTTTTGCATCTTCTTCTTTTGCTTGTTTTCTTGGAGGTCCTTCTTCCTCTTATTCTTCATCTTCATCTTCACCTAGGTGTGCATGATGTCATTTGTTGTTGTTCCTCTTATTATATTCTTATTTCTATAATGAACAATTTCTGGCAATGTGTCCTAGATTGTCACAATTGAAACATTGAAAGTTGGAGTAGTTTCTTCTCTGATTGTTTCTTCTTGTCCTTTGTAAATTCTTGGGAGGTTGAGACTCCTTGTGGATTTCCTTACTGAATTTAGATTGACGTCTTCCTCTCTTTGTATGGATGGCTAGGGCTTAATCATCTTCTTTCAATAGAGCTTCTCTATTCGCTACTCTAGCCTCCTCTTGGATGTGATCTTCCCATACAATGTCAAATTTCATTCTTTCCTTTCTAGCACACATAGTTTGGATGAATGAATACAAAGGACTAGTGAGATCATTGAGAGTAGTCATAACTAGCTTATCTTCATCAAGGGAGTTTCCAATGGCTTCTAGTTTCTCCTTGAATTGGGAAACCCTTATGAAGTAGTCTTGGATGGATTCTCCTTGGCACATCTTGGTACTCTTGAATTCTCAAATTCATATTTCTATTGATTTTTCTTCCTTCATCCATTCTAGCTAGGGAATTATACATATCCTTCTAGGTCTCATTGGATGACACTTTAGGAATCAAGTGGTCTTTTATGGAATCAACATCCTCATTTCCCTAATTAGGTCCTTCTTGTGCGTCTCCTTAGCTTCATCCTCTTTAGGTTCTACAACTTCTTCCTTGATGTATTTTGAAATATCATTCTCTCCAAGAATGATGCCAATCCTATATTTCCATGCTCATCAATTCTCTATGCCTTCTAGCTTATCCTCAAGATTAGTTCTTGGGGCCATCTTATCTAGGAGGTCACCAAAAAATGAAATTTCTCAAAATGCAAAACTGAACTTACTAGGAGATGAGATTGACTGAGGTGAATTGAATGGTAGACTTGGTTTCTGGAGATTCCAAATCTTCACCTTTAAAAATTGACTTGTGAGATCCTGATATGCAGTTTCTACAGTTTTCTAGTTTTCTGGTTTTTTGCAGTTTTCTGGTCCAAAGTCAAACTAGGGTTTGAATTTCCTAGAGATATACCCACTCAAAAATTTTGATCTATGGATCAATAGATGCGCCCTAGGGAGTAACAACTTTCTATGCAATCATATTTCCAAAATTCCAATTGTGACTGAAACCCTATTTCTTGTTGAAGGGAGAGGAGAGAGAGTTTCACCTTATGAAAGTTGTCCTATTCAAGATATCTTCGATACCATGTTAAGATTCAATATGATAATATGGATAACATTAAGATTCAATTCAATTTTAAAACAATAGCATATACAGGATAACTGAAAGAAACACAATCACAAGATAGACATTGATTTATCCTGGGAAACCCTCTAGGGGAAGAAAACCCAACAGAAATTCCTCAATATAGATGATCAAAAGTATAGAGACAAAATCCCAAACAAGTGATCCTTCTCCTTGCATATATATCTCTCTCTATCTCCTATGCACATTACACAAGTGAGTGTGTGTGTCCAAATGAGGAGCACAACACTCCTATTTGTACTTTATCTTCCACTAGACTTTTCCCTAACTAGGTCGTCCCCAACAAATTAACTGGGCCGACTTACCTAGGAAGACTCAAAAAAATATAATATTAATTTTTGGAGGGTTCTATCTACCCAACTTACAATGGAGGTTTACCTCATGACTATATGATGACCAAATATAATAACAACATCCTAAGGGAGGAATAAAACATCTCCGAATAAATTGCAATAAAATAAAATAGAATATTATTTGAAGTTACAATATTTCAACAAATCATATATATGTGATGGAATATATTACATACCTTAACATACATGTGACTGATGTGCTTGAAATACCATTCATAACCTTCAAGTTCATTATGAACAATATAACAGAGAAAATATTTGTGTCGGAGCCCTCATAAATGGGTTTGTATGCCTTCTCAAGAAGAGGTAAACCATGAACACCATCAAAGTCATCATTTTCATGATCATCATCATCATCATAAATTGTTACATTAAATGTATCATGGATCAATGTATTTGTACCATCATCTTCAACTATGTTATCCGTATGGTCATCTTCTTCAATATGATCATTAACTTGTTCTCCATTATTCATACTACATGTTCCTCTAGTACTTGTTCTGAGATCACGTCCTCCAGATGATATGTTCTAGGATGTCTTTCCTTTATAATTACATGAAACCGTTAATAGATATTAGCTAATATAAGAAATATTATAATAATACATACATTTACAAAGTAATCAATATAAAGACATTTATAATGAAAAACTTACAAATGGACGATATTCATGTCCCCCCTCAGCGTGTCCATGTTCCCTACAATGTTTTCTGGTTGTGGTAATCTTTATTCTTCTCCTTTTAAAGCCCCTGCATTGAATACATGGACAATAGCATTTCCCGTCACCCTTTCTTTTCATTCCATCCCACAATCTAGCAAGCAATTGTTGATTTTGTTTGTCTGGATCAGGAATATTTCTATTTGATATTTTCTCATAAAGAGCTTGAATTAATATTATCAAAGGAAAAAAATCATTTCCTCCAAGGAAAAATCAAGAATAGAAAGGAGAAAAAAGCAAGTTTGAGGTGTAAAAAGTGATAAAATTCGACTTTTGTCCCCCACAGTCTAGGATCCAACGACCTAGAACATTTTCGCCCAAGATCAATGGTCTAGCAAAAGGAGAAAGCAAAAAAGGAAAATTTTGAGGTTATAAAACTTGGAAAACCTAACTTCTGCTTTCCAAAGTCCAAGATCGAAGGCTCAGAATGTTTTTGTCGAAGATCAATGGTTTGGAAATATGAGAGCGGAAAGATCAAAATCAAACTTTGAAGAAGTTGAAATCCCGATTTTCGTTCTTCACAGTCCGAAGATCTGACGGCTCAGATCGCTTCCACCAAAGATCAACGGTCCAGAAGAGAACAAAGTGTGAAGATCGGAAAGTGGAAAACTTAAGAATTTAGTCATAAAATATATAACTTCTACCTTCCATGATCCGTAGGATTGACGGTCCCGAGCGATCCCGTCGAAGATCAACGACCTAGAAAAGAACAGAGAGGAGGAGATCGAAAGGTAGAAAACCTAAGGATTTGTTCATGAAAGGTTGAAATTTGGCATTCTGCAATCCTCCATATCAATGGTCCAGAGAGTTTCTATGAAGATCAACAATCCGAAAGAAAGCAGAGAGGAGGAGATCGGAAGGAGAAAAACATAAGAATTTGGTCGTAAAAAGTTAAAGTCCCTCTTTCCATGATCCACATGATCTACGGTTCAATGAGATACTACACAAGATCGATAGTAAAAAAAGTAAAAGAGGGAAAGAAAAATATCAGAAAGCAGAAATGTAAAGTTTTTTGTTATGAAAAGTCAGAATTATGATTTCCATCTTCCGCAGCTTGATCTCAGATCAACAACTGAGGATGAATCCAACCGAGATCGACAATGCAGAAAGATAAAGGGTGGAAAGGATAAGGCAGGGGTAGAAAGATCAAATTGAACCACAAGAAAGATAGCATCCCATTTTTCATCTTCCCCAGACCCCATATCGACGGACCAGAATGAATATTGAGGTAAGATCTATGGTCTAGAAGCAATTTCGCAGGTAAAGTGCAGGGAAGGATAAAAAAATATTGTAGGTCGAGCAGAAATCCTTTGATTAGGCGTTTTCAGCAATCGATCCTGAGTCCCTACTGTTAAAACTCCCCAACTGATCCACCATGCGCATTCCAGCGTGATTTTGTATTTCATTTATGATCATGAAGAATCTTCCAGATCAACATTTTGTTAAGATTTTCGCGCCCATGCTGCAACTGTTTTTGGATCTGTTTTGAGGTTGGTGTCGGGAGCCTATTAAATATATCCTCAATATAGGAATACATGGTTGGAACCCGGGAGAATTTTGTGTTATGCATTTTGAGATATATTGCTGATAAAATTACAGAGCCGAATGATTGCTTGTTGCTGCAAAGATTCCTGTGTATTTCGTAGTTACAGTCTGTTGTTTCCTTTCCTCTTTGTGTGTCTCTCCTATTAAACTTACCATTGTGTGTTCTTCATATATGAAATAAGTGTATAATAGCTCATAATTCATATTGTTATGCTCTAGCTATTGTTTTAGTTATCCACCAATCTTTCCCTCCAAAGTTGATGTAGAATTCATCTTCTAGGTGCTATGTGTTGATGGACTGTTCTTGTTCCTTCTCTATCACCAAACAAACTGCTATTTGACTATAACTGAGTGTTACATTGCCTTTATATAATTTCACCTGCAAACTGTTATGTAATTCAGAATATTTGTGATTCCATATCCCAATGTGTGCTTGCTTTGTTTCAACCACCAATTCAATCTGAAACTTTATTTCATTTTATATCTGGCCCTATTAAAAATCAGTGAGAGATACCTTTCTGGAAAGGTGGAAGCCAAATTCCTTTCGTAAGGTGGTTCCACTATTACCTTGGGATTTACCCTCCACAACCTTGGGTACAATTCTGAGTGCTAACAAATTGGCGCCGTTGCCAGGGAATGAAAGTGCAAATCAGCCCTGGGAGACGACAAATATGCCAAGAAGAAAAGGTTTCTGTGGGAAAACAGAGACTTTTGCATTTGAAATAGGTTGTATATTTTCCTTGTCGACTCCACATTGTTTTCTAGCAATATTTCAGAAGGAATCCTAGCTGCCAGGAGGTCACATACATGAGGTAACACTAACACTGAAACATTACTAAGTGTGGAAAATCCATAAATATTGTTTAGAAATAAGGGTGATCCAACTCGTGCCTAGGTGCACGCTAGGGAAAACACTCAACTGAAAGAGTTGAGCTCTGTTGTGGCAGAAGCATATAAAAAGATACAGCAAAGCGAGAAACACACTAGGTCGACAAGAAATATATAGACAAACAATATGCCAGAATTCAAACCAATTTATTACTTCTACTCCATGAAAGATGGACGAAACAGATGATGATAAAAAATATTACTATATTACATTAATGTACATGCTTATATAGAGGATCCTAAGATGTTTTGGTAACTACCCACTACGTTCAATTATAGAATTTATAATGGTCATAATTTCAACCATCACAGAGCATGTTGATATGTTGTTGGATATGAACTTGTCAAGACAAACCTGTCGGTTATTGGTTGTCAAGGAGAACCTATCAGTTGTTGGTTGGATGATTCCCCCTTCCTTATGAAACAATGGTCTCCATTGTGTATTTATTTAGGTGAGGAAACTTGTTGGCGACTTCATTATAAAAGTACCATTTTCCTTATGCAGGGAGTTGTCCAGCTTTAGCCACTTGAAACAAGGGAATGGAGTTCATCCTTGTAAGGTGTATGCATCGTCCCATAATGGTATCACAAGAAGAGGTTCCTGAACATCTAAATGGAAGACTTTGGGTTCTGCTGTCTGAGAGTTGTTTTGTTCCAACAATGGTGCATGGTATGGTCGAAGCAGATCTACATTGAAAACTAGATGTAGGCCAAGGCATACATGAATGTCAAGATAAAAAGAGTTTTCTCCAATCTATTTAAGGATACTGCATGGAGCATATTGCAAAGGTTTCATATTTATGTATGGACTAGTGAAGCTCTCCTTCTTTAGATGTAGCTAGACCTGATCCCCAATTTGGAATGAATGAGGAATACGATGCTTGTCTTTTTGGGCCTTAGCTTTTGCATTTGCTCATTGAAACATCTCTTTTGTTTGCTTCTGAATGTTGTAGATTTGATTTCGGAACGTCAATGATTTATCCACTTCTCGTCCCTTGAATTCGGTGTCATTTGACTGTGTCAAGGAAATGATTAAGTCGATGGGCGCTGAGGGTTGAAATCCATAACAGATCTCAAATGGACTCTTTCCTATAGAGATTTGTTGAGCACGATTGTAACTGTGTTGTATGTATGGAAGGTTGTCATCCCATGTTTGATGATGCTTGTGGTTGTACATGCAAAGCAATCGTATGACTAAGCGATGTGACAAATTCCATCCATCCATCTGTCTATGGGTGGAAGGTTGTCAACAAAGAAAGTCTCATGTCAAGCTATTTCTAGAGAGTTTTCCAAAAGGTTCTAACAAATATATCATCTCTGTCGAAAATAATGGTCATAGGAAGGCCATAGTGTTTCCACACATGTTCAAAGAAGAGATAAGAAGTATGCTTTGCTATCATAGTCTTCTTGCATGGTATGAGTATATCCATCTTGGAAAATATGTCGACTACTACTAGTATCACTTCATGCTAATGTTTGGTAGTAGGATATCCTATCAAGTAGTCCACAGAAATATATTACCATGGTTGACTAGGAACTGGAAGGGGTGTATATTGTCCTTGTCGTCGATTCAAAGGTTTAGCAATGGCACAAACCACGCACTATCGAATGTACTTGTTGATGTCATATTTAAGTGAAGGATAGTAGAAATACTTTTGGAGGATAACAAGTGTTTTTGCAACTCCAAAATGTCCTGTGGTCTTGCTGTAGTGCACGTCCCAAATGAGATTCTGTCAATTCTCATCGGTCGGTACAAAAGCTATCCAAGCTTGTATAGCAAGGTGTCCTTTAGGAAGTAGTCAGTAGTCGACAACCTGTTGGTCTGAAGCTATCGATAGATTGTAGAAAAATCGTAATCTACCGAAAACAATTGTAGCCAAGTAGTGGTGTCATAACCATGCATATCATCACGGTAGACAATAGAGTAATGGGTGGTCTACTGAGAAAATTGATTGTGGCATTGGCTTTTCCTTTCCAATACTTAATTACCAACTGAAACTGTTGCAGGTAATTAATCAACTTGATTTGTCGGGTTGTATGTAGTTTCGACTAAGTTGGAGTGAACTGCAAAAGCTTATGGTCAATGAGGATGATTGTTTCCATGTCAATAATGTAGTGTCTCCATTGTTTAAGAGCTCGCACAATGGCATACAGTTATTTTTCATACATCAAGTACCTTCTAACTATGTCGCTGAAAGTCTCAAAATGAAATGCAACTGGGTGACCTGACTGAGTGATCATTGCACCCAGGACATAGTCCAATGCGTCCACCTCAATCTCAAAGGGCTAATGTAAATCAGGTAACACAAGTACTGGTACAGTACAAAGCTTGTTTTTTATTTGATCAAAATCTTTTTTGTGTGTCGATGTCCATTTGAAGACATTTTTCCCATTTCCTTTCATCAACTGATTCAAAGGCCACGCGATGTGACTGAAGCCAAATATGAATCATCGATATAAATTTTCCAAACCAAGAAAACTTCTTAGTTCATGAATGTTTTGAGGAATGGGCCAATCTTTGAGGATATGTACTTTTTATGGGTGAGTATGAATGCATGCAGATTCAATTGCATACCCCAAATACTTGATGCCCGTCATCGTAAATGAGCATTTGTCCATGTTCAGCTATAGCCGATGTTGTTGGAGAGTGTCAAAAACTTGTCGAATTTACTTAACATGTTATTCTGATGATCAAATGAAAATCAATATATCATCGAGATAGATGATGACACATTTACTGATGAAAGGTCATAGAAGGTCATCCATATATCTCATGAAGGTTGTAGGTGCATTGGTTAAGATGAAACGAATCACTAACCATTCAAACAATCCTTCCTTGGTTTTGAAATCCATTTTCCATACATCAGTGGACTCGATTGGAATCTGGTGATATCCCAACTTGAGGCCGAGTTTCATAAATAACTTATCACCTTTTAGATTGTCAATGAGTTCATCAATCCATGGAGGAGGGTATCTTTTCTTCATTGAAATTTTGTTGAGAGTTCGGTAGTCGATGCACATGCTCCAAGTATTGTCTTTATTTGGAACTAAGATGACTGGACTTCCACAAGGAGAGGAGATGGGGTGGATATGACCCTTGTCGATCAAATACTGGATTTTTCTATGAATCTGTTCATTTTTCGAGAATGGATCTCTTGTAAACAGATGCGTTAGGTAATGAAGAACTAGGAACACGTTCAATGGAGTTTTTTACCTGATAGTGCAGAGGTACTCCATCTAATGCTTGAAATATGTTTTGGTATTCTTCAAGAATGTTGTCAATCTATTGTTGTTGTTGGGAGTTGTGCTGGTTGGTGAGTCAAATCGTTGATGCAGTCTTCCTAGAATGTTGAGGATTTATCATGATTAATGCAAAATTTTGAGCAGGATTGATAAGCTTATTCATTTTTTTGGCAGATATCATAGCAACTATTGATGTGGGTTGTTGCTTTGGTATGCCATACAATTGATTTCGGATTTTGACAATCACCTTCTGAGGCTATGACTAATATGTACCATGTCGATCCCATAGGTAGATTTTACCAAATAGGGTGTCGGCTACAAAAAGAAGTTCCACATCACAGAGTACTTCATCTTCAAAATGCTTAATGAAGTAGGAAGGTCAGCATTGTCATGTGATCCTTATCTCCTGCCCATCCTTCATCCAACCGATATTGTAAGGATGAGGATGTGGAGTGGTGACAAGACCTAATTTCTTCACAAGATATTCAGAAACAAATTTCTTCTATCTACTGTTATCCACAATCATATGTAATGGATTGTTTTGAACCCTTATCCATGTATGGAATAGGTGCTCTCATACCCCCTCATCGATGATGGTCAAGGCTGTCAAAGTGGTCGAGCTTTAATCCAAGATGGCTGATGCATCTGGATCAGATTCTACTAGAGTTTTGTCGGACAATTTGGATGTCGATAATTTTGCCAAAAATTTATTCTGAGATTTTCATTCTTACATATCATGCCATGATGAACTATGATAATCACACCATTTCTCGGTAGGATTTTGTTTTCTGTGATCCCTCTTGTCTTTTTGAAATTTATTCTTTTGATGATCATGCTTTGGCGGATTCAGGTGAGAAGGATTCTTGAACTTGTCAAATTCAGTTGGAGACTTCTTTTCGGATGTTTGACTTGTTGGCCTATTCATGAAATGTATCTTTCCTTTTTGTTTAGCTTCAAGCTTGATGGCATAATGAAATGCATCCTAAAGCATGTTGATAGTAAAAAAATCCATCTCTTATTGAAGGTATAGGGATAAAACGTTGACGTACTTTAGGACAAGCAATTTCTCTTCTTCTTGGATGCCAAGTCTAGCCATGAGTCGATGAAACTCATTGGTGTAAATCTGTATGGACTTGCCTTTCCAATGCCTTAGTTGTTTCCACTTCTTGTACTATTTTTCAATGTACTTGGGAAAATAGAACTCCTTTTGGACATATTCGACAAATTTTACCCATGTGTCAATGGGGTCTTATTCTTTATCCATTTTTTTCAATAGGTTCTCCCACCAGTAGTTTTCGGAGGTTGACATCTTCAAGGATGAAATGGTGATATTTTCCACTTCAGAGAGTTGATTTACCACAAATTAAGATTCCAATTGTTGCACCCAATTTTCGATGGATTCTGCATTGATCTTGCCTTCAAGGTTTGGTATGTCCATATTCATTTTCACTTTGAAGGGGCTGATTTTATCGGAGTGAGATCACGTCAAGGATTCCCCGGAGTTCACTGTTACTCTCGGGAGAATCTCGTTGAATTGGGTGAACATTTCGGTTCGCTGGCAAGCGAGTGCATTTTCTATGAGTTGATCTGTCTTGTCAGTTGCACTTCTATTGTCTGTTTCTTCAGTCATATTTTTTGAAGTTGGAGAAAGTTTCTACTTGTGTTGTTGGGATTTTGAGTGTATTTGAATAGGCATAAGTTAAATAACTTCGATGGAAGTGCTTATGTAACTTAATCTCTAGATAAGATCTTGCTCTGATACCAGTGATCCAGGTCATGCCCAGGTGCACGTTGGGGACAGCAGTCGACTAAAATAGTGGAGCTATGTTGTGGAGGAAGCATATAAAGAGATATGCAAAGCAAGAAACACAATAGGGCGACAAGAAATATACACATAGAAAATATGCAAGAATTCGAACCAATTTATTACTTCTACTCCATGAAAGATGGAGAAATCAGATGATGATCAACAAGATTGCTATATTACATTAATGCACATGCTTATATAGAGGATGATGAGACATTTGGGTGACTTCCCACTACGTTTAGTTACATAAGTTATAACGGTAAAAAGTTCAACTGTCACAGAGCATGTTGATATGCTGTTGGTTGCGAAATTTTCGAGGCAAACCAGTCGAAGATGAACCTGTCAGTTGTCGATTGTCAAGGAGAAATTGTCGAAGGAGAACCTGTCAGATACTCGTTGGATCAAAGGGAAAGAACAAGTAGATATTTTTTAGTTTGTTACTTCATCTTCTCAAGAATTTCATAGCATTCAGGATATTGGGTGGGAAACAAATTTTGAAAGGTCCTTGGTGAAATCAAAATCTGAATCTGATTTGGAAGGAAACTGAAATTAATACCAGTATGTTAAAATCATATTTGCTTTATTCTCTTTAGCACAATCTTCAAAACTCTATGAAAACTGAAGAAATAAACTCTGTTGTTCAAAACTTGCAGCCTTACATCCCACCAACTGTTCAAACCCCTCCATCCTTTCAAGCTCCTCCTCTTGATCCAAATCCACTTAGACAAATGGCTGCTAGGTTTTCTCCATTGGCCTTACCTATTGCATTGCATGACCTTCCGCAAAATTATGCCCAGAAAATTCCCTTCTATAACGGGGATGGAAATTTCACAGCAAGACAACATGTTGATAGATTTGATGATTATGTGGACTTGGAGCTAGTTGATGAATATTATATTAAGATGAGGTTGTTTGTACTAAGTTTTTCAGGAGAGGCAAAAAAATGGTTTAGAGATCTACCTGCTAGGTCCATTTCCACATTTGAAGCTTTCCAAACTTTATTATTAGAGAGATGGGGTGATAAGACAAGTCCTTTGCAGGTGCTTTCTCAATATAATAATCCTAAGAAAGTATATTTCCATGAGTTTTCTAGTCAATTTATGAGGGTGTATAACTCTATTCCTGCTGATATTAAACCCCTTATAGGCTCTGAAAAACTCCATTATGCTTATACCTTTGACAATGAATTTGCATTATTATTAAGAGAGAGAAAATCAACAAATATTCCTGCTATGTTTCAAGATGCTTTAGAAGTGGAATCTAATATTATGGCAAGTGGAAAAATAAATAAGAAAAGTAAAAACAAGGAAATCTAGAGAAGAAAATGTGCCTTCTGATTCTACTGTTGCTTCTTCTAATGATGTAAAGTTTGAAATGATGATGAAAACAATGGAGAAGTTGATGGATAATTTGATTGTGGATAATATACCATTGAACAGAGAACAGAATGAACCTCATATCAAAAAACCAAACTTCAGAAGGGCCAATCCTCCCCTACCTCCACAAATTAGACAGGGAGATATGAAGAATCCTAGAAATCCAGATGATCAGCAAATCAGGCCACCTTTTACTAAGAACTATATTGTAGATGAAGATGAGGCTGAATCTATTCAGGATCACATCCACCATTTTGGTGACTTGGATCCTGAAATATACCTCACAGAGGAAGAACATAGTATGTTTTCCTAGGAGGATGCCAATAATGATCTTGAGGAAGAGTCAGAGTAGTACCAAAGGAGATATTTGCATTCCATAGATGATGTCCAGAGAAATATCAAATTGAGAAATAGGGATGTCACTGTAAATAAAGGAAGGTTAAATCAAAATAAATCTTCTAGTAGTCAACAAAATATAGAAAAGAGAAGTGAAAAACGAAAACAACCCATTGTATATAAAGAATCTGAAAATAAAACAGAGAAAACAAAATAAGTTAAACAACCAGCACTGGTAGATGTAGAGAAATTTGTTTCCACTTTTAACATGCAGATAGAGCTCTCAAAATTGAAAGTTTCCATTCCTTTCAATGAATTTTTAAGAAAGAGGGAATACAAAGAAAAAATAAAAAACATGGTCAGGAGTCAGGGATAATTTCAACCAAATATCCTAGAGGTGGTAGATGATGCTCCTACCATTGTCTTTAGGTCAAAAATTGAAAATGTAGATGATGAGGAAGATCCTCCCTTTTACCTAAGTTTTAATGTACATGATATGATTGTGCACAATGCTATGATAGATTCTGGTGCATCTCATAATTTAATTCCCAAAGGAGTGCTAGAAAGTTTGGGACTAGAAGTTACTAGACCATATAAATATTTGTATTCCTTTGATTCTAGGAAGGTGAAATGTCCTGGATTGATTAAGGATATGGTGGTAACTTTGACAAAAATTCCATCTAATACTGTGGTAATGGATATTGTTGTAGCATACATTCCTCCTAAATTTGGTGTACTATTGTCAAGGTCTTGGACTTATAAATTGAAAGGAAGTTTGAAAATGGATATGTCGTATGCTACCATTCCTATAGTTGGTGGGAATAAAAGGTTATATAGTGAGAAAAGATCACCTTATGTAGTTAGAAGACAAGACAAACCATATAATCATGATATCTATGTTGTTGATACTGACTTGGGATATTCCGTTTTCTTTAATGATGGTCTTCCCTGTGATCCTAAAATTCCTATACCCAATGAAGTTAGGGAGGAGGAAGAGCTTTCAAAGAGATAAGAGGCTTTGAAAAAGAACCAGAAACAAGAGGTTCTCTGGACCATGTATTTTGATGGATCTATGGCAAAAGTTGGTGTTGGTGCTGGTGTATACATTATCTCTCCTATTAGGGATTTTATGGCTCTGTCATATAAGCTAACTTTTGAATGTACCAATAATGTGGCAAAGTATGAATCTTTATTACTAGGACTGAATGCTTTAAAATATATGGGAGGAAAGAGGGTACAAGTCATGGGAGATTCAGAGCTTGTAATAAACCAAGTGAATGGCAGTTATCAAACCAAACATCCCAGAATGAGGGCTTATAGGAATGAGGTATGGGATATGTTTGGTAACTATTTTACAAAGCATAAAATCAGAGTGATTTCCAGATATGAAAACACAGTACCTGAATATTTGGTTGTTTCTGCTGGTAAATTTAAAACTCCCACTGCTGGCTAAAGAAACTATACAGTTGATATTGTGAACAGACACTCCATACCAGATAATTCCAAATACTGGAAAGTATTTGAAGATGATATGCAAATAAAAATATTTTTAGAGTTTTCTAGTGAGTTTGTAAATACTCTGATAGATAGTGAAAATGATAATTGTGAAAAATTCCAAGATGATTAAGAGAGTGAAGAAGAAATTGTTGAAAACATAAAGCTAAAAAACTCACTGGGGGGGAAAGGATATAGTTCAGTTGAAGAGTAATCATATCCCTAGAGGCCTTATCCCTTTAGAGAAACTTTTTGATCAAAATTATGTTGCTAATGTTGTTGAATCCTGTTGATGATGTTTGTGAAGAGAAAAATATAGGAACTGAAGAAAATCCAAGGATCATAAAACTGTCAAAAAAATTGCCGATCAAAGAAAAAGAAGATTATGTCAATTTGATGAAAAGATACACTGATGTATTTTCCTAGAGTTATGAAGACCTTAAAGAGTATGATGCTTCTATCATACAACATACAATCCCAATAAAACCTGGTGAGAAACCTTTCAGACATAAATTGAGAAGAGTTAATCCAATATTGATGCCTGCTATTGAGAAAGAAATTAAAAAATTATTCAATGCCAAGATTATAGTGACTCTGAGATTTTCCAATGGGTTGCAAATTTGGTTCCTGTTAGGAAAAATAATGGTGAAATCAGGATTTGCATAAATCTTAACAAATTCTCTTTGAAAAATAATTACCCTTTTCTAAAAATGGAACATATTTTGCAGAAAGTGGTAGCATCTGAAAGGATTCCAACTATGGATGGTTTCTTAGGATACAATCGTATCAAAGTGTTTCTTGAGGATCAAGAAAAGACTTCCTTTACTAGACCATGCGGTACATTTATGTATGCCAAATTTCCTTTTGGTTTAATGAATGCAAGGGCCACTTTCCAGTGTGCCATGGACATTGCTTTTGCAGAGGAAAAGGATAAATTTGTGTTTTTCTACATGGATGATATCACTGTGTACTCAAGATATGATAGGGAGCATATTAATCATTTGGAGAATTTTTTTTCTGAAATGTAAAAAGTATGAAATATCATTAAACCCCATAAAATCAAATTTTGAATTAGAGGAAGGAAAATTGCTAGGGCAGATTATTTCAAATGATGGTATAAATATTGATCCAGAGAGAATCAGTGCAATCCTAAAGGTTGAGGAGCCAAGAAGTAAAAAGGAAGTGCAATCATTCATTGGATAGGCAAAAAAATTTAGATGGTTTATTCCCAGTTTTGCTGAGATTTTAATGAATATCACTAATATGTTGAAAAAAGGACCATGAGATAAAGTGGGCAATAGATGCACAGAGATATTTCAAAGATATTAAACATGTTATCATAGAAGCACCAGTTCTGGTAAGTCTATATTTAAGAAAATATTTTCGAATCTTTTCTTATGCTTCTGGTCACACTATTGTTGGAGTTTCATTAAATAAAAACAGTCAGAATGCAGAAAAACCTATAGCCTTCTTTAGTAAAGCATTAAGAGATGGAGAGTTGAAATATGACATTATAGAAAAACAAGAATATGCTCTAATTAAATATTTGAAATATTTTAGAGTTTATGTTCTTCATTCACACATCATTGCTTATTTTCCTAGTAATGTGGTGAAGAGCATCCTCACACAGCCATATCCAGAGGGAAAAAGAGAAAAATGGATTAATGTGTTATTGGAGTATGACATTGAAATTAATCCCACCAAGTTGGTTAAAGGACAAGGACTTGCAAATATGATGACAAATTCCAACTGTGAATCCTTGCAGCTGAATTTCCTGGCCGATCATTCAAATCGAATTGATACAGGGGTGTAAATTATTCCTGATTTCTCTGTATCTCCATGGTATTCTGATATAGTGTATGTGTTGCAAAATTTACAGGCTCCTGCAGGGTTAAGAAAAACGAGAGCAAGGTCGGTGAACTTGAAATCTGCCAAGTTTTGTATTCTGAATCAATACCTTTATTGGAAAGATCCTGGTGGTGTTTTACTCAATTTCCTCTTGGAGAATGAAGCTAAGCATACTATGAAGGAATTTAAAAAGGGAGACTGTGGTGGGAACCATTCATGGAAGGTGACAGCAAACAAGATTTTGAGATTTGGGTTTTACTGGCCTTCAATTTTTTCATATGTTTACAAGGAGTCTACTACATCTCACCAATGCCATATCTTTGACGCTAAGAGAAAAGTGGTCCCATTCCCTCTCAATCCAATATCAGTAGAAGCACCTTTTCAGTAGTGGGGACTAGATTTTATTGGGGAAATAAATCGAAACTATTTAGGACAACATAGATGGATCTTAACAAAAACTGACTACTTCACCAAGTGGATTGAAGCAATACCTACAAGAAGGGCTACAGATGCAGTGATAATGGGTTTTCTGGAAGAAAATATTTTGGCTAGATTTGGTTGTCCCAAAAAGATTGTGACAGACAATGCACCTGCTTTTAAATATAATAAAATAACAAGTTTTTGTCACAAGTATCATATTAGTCTCAATCATTCTACTGCATACTATCCACAATGAAATGGACTAGTTCAATCTTCAAACAAAATCCTAGTGAGGATCATTAAGAAGTTGTTGGAGGATAACAAAAGAGCTTGGAATACAAAGCTGAGATATGCTTTATGGGCTGACAGAATCAACACAAAAAGGGCAATTAGAATGTCACCATTACAATTAGTATATGGACATGAGGTGATTTTTCTATCATATTTGGGAGCGTCGGTCATGAAGTTATTGTAGGAACAGCAAGATGAACTGAATCATGTGCAAAGAAGAATAAATTAGATCATAGAATTGAATGAGTTGAGCGACAAAGCCTATGGTAAAGTGAAAATACATCAGGAAAAGATGAAGAACACTTTTTATAGGAAGGTAAAGGAAGAACAATTCCAAATTAATGATTTGGTGTTGAAGTGGGATGCTCCTAGGGAAGATAAACATGGGAAGTTTGATCACATGTCACGTAGGTCCTTATATCATTGCAACATACAGAGGTGAGAATGCATTCATTCTACAGCATTAAGATGGATCTCAGCTAAAAGGAGGTCTAGTCAATGGATGGTTTCTCAAACATTACTTTTCCTGAAGGAGGAGGTAATTTCGGTATCATAGTTGTATATATTTCTTTTCCTTTTTAAAAGTACAAATGGTGAGCCAAAGGATTTGAAGCCTGAAGAGAAGGCCCTAAGATCTAGAGGGGTAGCCATGTTTCTATTTTTATTTATTTTCACTTGCAAAAAAAAATAAGAAGTTTGAAGTCTTTGAAGTTGGGAAAAACCCAATGGATTTGGCACCTGGTCTATGGGGTTCTTTGCTACCTTGTAGGGAGGATAGCATCCCGAGTTACAGCTAGTTTTTACCCACATTTTTGGACTAATAAATTGGTACGGGATTTGGCCAGTAAAGGGATGAATAAGGGTTGTAAATTTTCATATCATAGGACCTTAAATATTGTTGATGAGGGTTTGAAGATGTTTGAAGGGACATTTCTAGACTCAAAATGCCAAAAAAATTAAGAAATTCTCTTTTTTTACCTTGAAAATGCATGTAAATGAAGAAATACACCCTTAGTTGAATGATAACAGGGAATGGACGGTTTGGATGCACGACGCAGAGGATCAAAGGACAAAAATCATTTCCTCCAAGGAAAAATTGGGAGTGGAAAGGCGAAAAAAAGCAAGTTTGAGGTGTAAAAAGTGATAAAATACGACTTTCTCCCCCTCCCAGTCTGGGATCCGATGGCCCAGAATGTTTTCACCCAAGATCAATGGTCCAACAAAAGGTGGATGGGGAAAAGGAAAATTTTTGGGTTATAAAACTTGGAAAACCCAACTTCTACTTTCTGCAGTCCAATATCTACGACTCAAAATGTTTCCACTGAAGATCAACGGTTCAGAAAGATGGGAGAGGAAAGATCAAAATTGAACTTTGAAGAAGTTAAAATCCCTATTTTTCATTCTCCGCAGTCCAAAGATCCGATGTCTCAGATCACTTCCTCCAAAGATCAACATTCCGAAAGAAAACAAAGGGTGGAGATCGGAAAGCTAAAAGCTTAAAAATTTGGTCATAAAAGATAGAACTTCCGCCTTTCGTGATCTGTAGGATCGACGGTATAGAGTTCTCCTGCCAAATATCAATGGCTCGGAAAAGAACAGAGAGGTGGAGATCAAAAGGCAACAAACTTAAGGATTTGGTTGTGAAAGGTTGAAATTCTGCATTTCGCGATTCTCCAGATCGACGGTCCGGAGAGCTTCTGCGAGGATCAACGGTCCAAAAGAGAGAAGAGAGGCACAGATCAGAAGGAGGAAAACATAAGAATTTGGTCGTAAAAATTTAAAGTCACACTTTTTGTGATCCACAAGATCTACGATTCAGAGAGATCCCACACAAGATCGACGGTCCGGAAAGAAAAAATGGAAAGAAAAATATCGAAATGCAAAAATCTAAATTTTTTTGTTATGAAAAGTCAAAATTTCGATTTTCATCTTCCACAGCTTGATCTCATATCAATTACTGAGGATGAATCCGACAAAGATAGATGATGCGGAAAGCTAAAGGGTGGGAAGGATAAGGAGGGGGCAAAAAAATCAAATTGAACCGCGAGAAAGCTAGCAGCCCATTTTCTGTCTTCCGTAGACCCCAGATTGATGGCCCAAAATGAATCTTAAGGTAATATCTACGCTCTAGAAGCAATTTCACAGGTAAAGTGCAAGGAAGGATAAAAAAATTGTTGCAGGTCAGGAAGAAATCCTCTGATTGGTCATTTTCAGCAAGAGAGCCTCAGTCCTTATTGTTAAAACTCTCCAATTGATCCACCATGTGCATTCTAGCGTTCTTTTCTATTTGGTTTATGATCATGGCAAATATGCCAGATCATCATTTTGTTAAGATTTATGTTTCCGTGATGCAACTGTTTTTTGCTATGTTTCGAGGTCGGTCTCGGGATCCTATGAAGCTATAAATATATCCTCAATAGAGGAATATAGGGTTGGAACCCATGATAATTTTGTGTTATGCATTTTGAGATATATTGTTGATAAAATTGCAGAGACAAATGCTTGCTTGTTGCTACAAATATTCATGTGTATTTCATAGTCACAATATGTTATTTCCTTTCCTATGTGCATGTCTTTCCCATTAAGCCTACCATTATGTGTTCTTCATATCTAAAATAAGTGTAAATATCTCAGAACTCATATTGTTATGCTCTAGCTATTGTTTCAGGTATCCACCAATCTTTCCCTCCAAAGTTGATGCAGAATTCATCTTCTAGGTTCTATGTGTTGATGGACTGTTCTTGTTCCTTCTTTATCACCAGACAAATTGCTATTTGACTGTAACCGAGTGCTACCTTTCCTTTGTATAATTTCACCTGCAAATTGTTTTGTAATTCAGAATATTTGTGACTCCATATCCCAATGTTCGCTTGCTTTGTTTCAACCACCAATTCAATATGAAACTTTATTTCATTTTATATCTGGTCGTGTTAAAAATCAGTGAGAGATCCCTCTCTAGAAATGTGGAAGCCAACTTCCTTTCTTAAAGTGATTCTATTGTTACCTTGGCATTTACCCTCCACAACCTAGGGTGCAATTTTGAGTGCTAACAAGGTGCTCAAATTAAAGGCAAAGGAGGATTTTCTCATGGCATGAGAGATCATTCAATCTAGGGACAACGAACAACATTGGAGACCCTACCTCAGCCATGGGATCAGGTCACAATTTTCTTGAAGAAGTACATTACCTACAAAGGTAGGTATCATGTGATATACGCTTATGATTTTGTGTTGATTTCTCATTTATGCCATGACATCTTGATCAATACACCTTATTTCTTAATGAAAACCTTGGAAAACATTATGCATTATGTGCGAAGGTCTCGCACCCCCAAGATTCCATCACTAATCATTGTCTAATCAAAATGCTAATACTTAGAACCCTTGAGAGAAGGCATATGTATTGGGGGAAGTTTGTTGCTGGGGTTGTAGTAGGCCATGTGGCCATAGAAGAAAGTGATAATGGAAGTGAGGGGGGAGACGATCAGTGGAGCCTTTTTGGATAGTTGTGGGGGGAGAGAAGAGATAGGGAATCAAGTGGAGCAGGAATTAATTAGGAAGGAAAATTGGGGGAAGCCACGACTACATGAGGGCTTCAAGAAATAAATCCTCAAGAGCCTATGGGAAGTTCATTCCAACAGGTAGAAGCCAATGAATAAGGAAGGAGAGAAGGGACTAGAAATCAGGAAAGAACAGGTTTGGATATCAAATATCATGTTAACCTATAAGAGGTTATCGAGTCGAGGGAAAAATAATCACATAAGAATGATTCTAATTCTTTGGTTTCAAAGGAGGTTGAGATACTCCCAAAGGGTTCCACTCTCCATGTGCTATATAAAAATAGGAGGAAATTGTGCACTATAAATTAGCCATCCTGGCCCTTAAGGAAAATGAGGACCCGATCCTATTTTGTAGCATAGGCATTACGAATGACTAGAGCAGACATTGAGGTTCCAATTTTAAGACCATGACAACTTTGTGAAACACAAGAACCAGGGGGTGGTCCAACTGTTTTCGATCCATAAGAACCTATTGCAACAAAGGGGGGGAATCTAACAGAAACCTTGATCCTAGAAAATGATTTGTTGAAATAGGAGGTGTAGGTGCTTAAGGAGGATCGTCAAAGATTGGAAGAGATATATATTTAGAAAAGTGGGATATAAATTCATGGTCATGGGATTGGCATCTTGAATACTCGTGCAATTAAGGAAAGAAGAATTAGTATTGAAGGATGTACATAATCAAAATATAGAGATATCCTTTTCAATCGTGGTGAATTGGGAGCTCCAAGGTTAGGAACCTGAGAATGTTACTACATGGGAGATGTCGGCTTTAGACCATGGAAGGAAGGAATTAGAAGAAAAATTGTTGTAGCTACAAGGGATTGAAACATAAGAACCAGGGATCCCAGAAACTATCGAGGCCATTGCTTAGGAAAAATTTTCGCAGCACCTGGAAATTGTTGAAACAAAAGAACCAACAATTAAAAAAGGAGAATTTGTTGAGGCTCCAGAGCTTCCAGGTCAAGAATCAACTGCTGAAACAAACAAACCATCTGCTGAGACACAAAAGTTAGCTGCTGAAACGCGAGTTGGCAGCTGAAAGTACAAATTTAAAAACTCAGGAGCAACCTTCACCCCAGAAAAATGATGTTGGAACAAGACTCCAAGAACCATTGGAGGTTATTGAGGTGGAGGATGATGATGAAAAGGCCCAGGTATAAATAGAATACATCTCCCTATTAAAAGATGAATTAGAAAAGTGGAAGTATTTATTTGGCATGTGCGAAGAGGGGATGATCCCCCTATATTTACAAAGGAATAATGTCAAAGAACTCAAGGAGAAATGGGATAAGGAACTGACTTTCCAAATATTATGATGGGAAAAATTACAATAAGAAATGAAGGAGCTAAAAAAATTAAGGTCACACAGAAAGAGAAGAATCAAATGTATGATTTGGTTTGGGAATTATTGAGTTGCAGGTCCCCATTTCCATCCTATTCATTCTTCCTCTTTGAACAATCAACTTTGTTTAAGTTGATATCCATTAAGGATGGGAGACCCTATCAATTCATTATATCTTACCAATTTTTATATGGTTTTACTCAGAGTGACTTCTCTAAGCAAAAATTACTTTGTGAATTGTACTTACACAAACTAACATGCTTCATGGACCGATCATCTAATCTTGTTCCATACATAGAAGATATCCATTTGAGGTATTTTTAATCCTTTGTCACCAATCAAATGAGATGGTGGCATGCCTCTCTAGACTATTCGAAGGATTGAAGACAATTATACCCTATGGATTCGAGGGGAAGCATAGTTCCTTGAAGCTATATTTGCAAGACAAATACAATACCTATCCTCTCCCTGGAATATTAATCAAATAGCATCGCTCTATCAAGATGTCATCTCTACCTATGCTAAAATCATATCACAACAGGAACCTTATGCAATAGAGGGAACTAAGTGTAGATGGGAATCCTCTTTGGAATCCATGAGGATAAGAGACCCGTACTGTTTTGAAAATTTTAAGTATGCCTTGTCTCGGGTCTCTGACTACATTAAGTGTATACATTCATGTGGGCCAAGTTGGTTAGGGCTGAGGTTTAGATTTCCACTTATATGGTTTCCCGAGAAGGAGTACAAGAGTGTCTACAAGTTAACCAAAAAGGCAGAAAGGGTATGTTGGGAAGAGTTGGTTGTCTGCAAGGGGTTTGTGAAATTGGGATCCAAACCTGAGTCCTCCTTCAACCTTACCAACCTACATAGAAAGAGATTTGATTCAGACTCAAATTTAGATTCATGGGATTTTGTTGCATGATGACATGCAATTGGATAGTTCGGGGGAGATGTTGGGCCCTGGAAATGCCCTTTTAGCTCACTCCTTTTATGAAAATTTCCCATGTTTTCCTATACTAATGTGACCCAATTTGATATATTTTCTTAAGGAATAACATGTTTCCAAGTAGGTATAATTCATTTTTGCTTTGTTTTATTAATGCCTAGAGTTTTACCTGTGATTATGATTTTGTTGCCTAATGATCTAACTTGTGATGAATTTATAAAGCAACTGAGACTGTAGCAAATTTGGGTGTATCAGCTTACTGAGACACAAGGATAATAATAGTTAATGGTCAACTGTTACGTCTCCAAGGTTCATGTTCAGGCCTTTGCAGAAACAACTAGACGTACCTTCCACGTGGTCAGCTGAGACTCGTGCGGTATTGATTCAATTCGAATCATCAAAGATGTTAATGTTTTGAAACATATTTCACTTAATGTGATTATTAACAAAAGTATTTCTATTGTAAAAAGATGATTCCACAGCATGAAGATCTTTGATATTCATGGTTTTTCAATTTAAGAGGACCCAGGACTAGTATTTAAAGGAAGCCATGATGGTTCACATGACTAGGCTTATTTTGGAAGAAAGGCTAGTGACAGTGGGTGTGGATAATTCTATAACTGGAATTATTCTTTAATGAAAGTGGCTTTATATTCTTAATTTACTATGTACTAATTTTTATTAGTTCCTAGAGGCATCTCTGTTAGAAGGCAAGGGCCCACCTTCTCTCAGAGTTGTCGAGTTAATTAGGTGCTTATTTCTTCTATTTGATTTGTGTGTGGAATCGTAATTAGAATTTAATTTGGTGTGTTTAAACAGTGTGAAGATTAAGCGTAGGATTTCTGAGTTTAATTTCCTTGGTGTGTTGAAACGGTTGATTGAATGACGTATAGTTTTCTTTCTACAAGTGTATGACTGATCATTTCTGATGCAGTTGCGCCCTGCTACTGTGTTCCTTGTCTTTTGAGAATTTTCGATCTGATAATGGCATATTAATTGTTAGAGTAGGAAAGTTACTCTCCCTTATGATTAAACTTGGTGATCGTTGTGCAAAAATTTCTCATGGTAGTGATTCTAGATTTAAATTCTTGCAAAAGCAATTTAATTTATTTTTGAACCAGTAATTCCTAGAATTAATCTAGTAAAAGGTCTGAGAACTCTTTAATCTCTTGGCGATTGAATTAGTGTTGAATTTGGATTAAGCGGTAAAGAAGAGCATAGATTGGACAATTAGGAATATTGGTTAGTTTAGTTGATTGATTAGTTACTGGATTTTTATGCATATATTTTGTGTGGTTACCTTTGAAACAAACAAACTTCCCTAAGTCGACAATGAATATTGACCACTCTGTTTATTAATTAATTAATGAAAAATTATAGTGACCAACATGTACCATCTATTGAGTGTAATTATATTTATACTGTAGATACCAGGAATCACATTTGAGTTACAAAAAATTCCCTTATATTTGATTATAAATCAAAAAAGGGATATTATGAGCTACATCCAAAAGTATGTTGGCCTTTGAATAATTTTGTTGTTGACAAGCAAAGGATAAATTTCAAAACTTACACATCCAAACAAAAAATTTAATACTTGATTCTTTTACAAATCTATGATGTCACAAATAAATTACATTAGAGATTCAGTGGGTCTATTCTAACCATGCCAAATTTCATTCCAAGTAAGCACATATTTAAAAAAATCAATGTTGGCCCCGTGCAAAACATTAATTAATCTATAGGTATGCTTTTTGATGCTTGAATTGTTAGTGTCAGTCATGTTTGAGTCTGGAAACCCTCCCACAACATCGATGCATGCGTCTTGTATAACCATTCCAAATTTCAGTCCAAGCAAGCACAAATTAAAAAAAATCAACATTGGCCCAGTGCAGTACATGATCAAGCACACTATTTGGGTTAGCATGATAATTGTGCATTTCCTTACTGAAATTATATTTTTTTCGAGAATAAATTAATATTCTCTAATAAACATGGCCAACCACGTGAAGGTGGAATCTCTTATGCCCCCCCCCCCCACACCCCACCCACATCACTCTCAATTCTCCACAACCCGATAAAATATATCAAAAAATAAAACTAAAAATTGTTTTTTTTGTCAGACTTAAGAAGCAATGTCTATAATTATAACATATGCCAACATACAAGGAAAATGGAAAAAACACGAAGAAATAGTTAATTTATACGTACCAATAAAATTTAATAATTTTATCGCAATATTAAATAAAAGAATATAGTGTAGATATATTAAGGCATACCTCATACACTTCAAAGGAATTCATCATATTATTCATCCAAGTCATCATCTATATCATCCCATCCAAATTCAACATTGTAAGGATTGGACATATCATCATCATCATCATCAATGTCAGCTACTATCATCATGTCATCGTTGATATCATCTTCATGGACATTGTTTGCTACATCATCTGATTCAACTAATTCTTCGACATATTCTTCTGGAACATGATCATCTAACTCATGTTGATCATCTTCAACATCATCGTCTTCTTTGAGACCCTATTCATTGCCCCCTCTACCTGGAACCTCATAGTAAAATACATGTTCACAATGGTGTTGTAAAGGAAAGTGTTCCTATAATTGGGGGTTAAGAGGCCATCAACATACTAGGGTTGAAATATAGATGCATGATGTTCAACAAGAAAATATAAGCAAGATTAAGAGATAATTAAGGTCCATACTTGATTCACTAAAGGTTGGTCAAAGCTTTCTCTGGCCCTTCCTCTTGCTCCTCTTCTCCAAGAGACATGAAAAACAAGCTTAACCTTCCTCAAACCAATTTTACTATATGAGAGGAGATTATGTTCAATAAAAAATGAAACCCTAATATGATAAATATCATCATATAATCATAATAATATATTCAATACATAAGACACATTGATTGGAAGAGGAAGATAATCACATATTTATTGATCATGGAAGAAGTACAAAGATTACCTTCTCCTCAAGCTAGGCACCTCATGAAACCTTAATCAAGTTCTTCTGCTTCTCTTCTCCAAGGAACTCATCCTCTAAGATATGCAACACAAGGATATGACATCTAGGGAAATTTTTAGGGGGAATGAGAGTCTCAATTCCTATAGCATAAAAACGCAAAGGTCCAAGTCCCCTCCATAGACCTATCTCCCTCTCTTATATACTTTCTTGAAGAGTAAGGGTCGAATAGGGATTAGTTATAACTTCCAAATTATTTCCAAAACCATCCAAAATGACCCTAATTAGAGAATTAATCATAATTTATATTTTTTTACCACTTCAAGTGAAAATCGTGGGTTCAGTGAAGCAGAGTCACGAATGCAAAGGTATAATCGTGGGTTCCCTTAAGAAAAGTCTTGGTTAGTTAAAAAAAAGCTAATTTTTATGGTACTTCCATGAGTTTTCAGGATTTTGTTTTTTGTAGAAATTTTTTCCTTACTCAGATACCTTTCCAACGGTCGAAAGAAGAGGTAAAATAGAGTTACAAAATTCTAGATATTGCTCCTCCAATCTAGGTGTTTTTTAACGACTTTCATGAAATGTCACCATGGAAGTGTTGACATGCGACGAAAACATACGAAAGTGATGACAGGAAAAGTTGTGTCATTTTAGGATATAAATAGATTTATTCATGGCTCAAACAACCTTGTATTAACCATGGTAAATCCATTATCATGTTCAATAATAGTTTTATCGGGATCACGTTGATTCAATCATAACCTGTGTTATTTTACAATGAACATAACTACCTTGAAGGAGTTAAAGTTACACTAGAGAATATCTTCCAAATACCCATAGTATCGATTTTCTGAGAGCTCTAGATGTTTGTTACTTCTAGAGGAAGCATTGGTCACCTAAAAGGTTGTAGATATCCCATAAGATAATGTTTTCTTCGTTTCATCCAACTTTTTGATGTGATATTTACAACCATTGCACCACATAGCCTTATGGTGTTTAACCTACAACAATTAATACACATATAGATTATATCATGATCCATTTATGATTAGGTGCATGTTTATTCCCCACAGGGAAAAAATCAATGTGTCCATCAATATGTTTGCAAAAAAAATAAATAGTGTGGTTGATTAATATTCTTGCATGCTTATCTTTTAAACCATATGCTAAATCAATTTCCCTTTGTGTAAGATTGGTATCTCCATTATGATGTGCTGCTTTAACCAATGAAGCCACACCTTCCCATGATATTCCATGACCATATTGTTCACATCGTTCAATCCATACCTTAATCCAGTCAATATTGTTTGCGATGTATAAATGAAGTGCATTCCACTCTCGACCAACTGTTTGATTAAAATAAAATTAAAATTCAATACAAATGTATATTCACTTAACAATTTATACACTTTTAATTTATGCATATTGAATATTAAAAATAGAATATGTATGATATCTACATAAAAATCAACAGTCAAATGTTTTATATTAATTAATATCGACTGGCTAATAATTACCTCTCACCTTCCTCAATCTACCTTTCCCCCGCGGGTACTCCCCTTAAAAATTGTTATTGGAGTGTAGATCACAAATATGACCTAAATTGAGATTTGATGCTAATTTAGGAAGATATTCACTAATATACATCATGTTTTGGTATACCATATATCCCTCCATCTTACAGCCCTCAAGATGTGCTCATTGTCTAACCAAACCCTTCAAAAATTTCAACTGCCTCTCAACCATCCACATGCACCTTGAGTGTATAGCTCCACACAATTCAATCTATTCAACTTGGTGTATGAGGTAGTTCTCTTGTGCTTTGAAAAATACCAAAGGTAGATGCTTCTGCATTTCACACATGAGATGAGGAATCTCTCTCCTCCAATACTTTATATCTTCTTTATGGATTTCTTCAGATGACAACCATCTACAAGTGATGCAAACCAATCACGAGATTTAACAAAAATAGACAGCATATTACATAACATGAATTAGTGCACAAAAATCAAATATAAGTTCTACAATAAATTAAACAAACACTAAGCGCATGCAAAAACTCGCTACTTAACTCATGTATTTCCCAAGATTATATATAACTTGTTTGATATTGTTGTCGAAGTTGTCTAAGAGAGAGAGAGATGGAACATATTGTAAAAATATACAAATCGTTTCATTTTTTTTACAAAAAAGTAGATAAAAAAATACCAACAATATGCACTAAAATAAAATTAAAAAATATAGGAATAATTATATCCATACCATAATAATTACCTTCATGAAGATATGCCAATCATGCGTTTTCACCCCCACAAAATCAACTTTATTTGTTATGATATTCTTCATGTTCGAACAAAATCTAGTGGGAAATTTATTTTTTCGCATGACTTCTTTTGCAACATTACTTTGCTGCTCCATTAACATCCATGGAAGTGATTTTATATTAATTTGGTCTCCGTTGCTATGAAATTGAAAGACGCCTTTCATTGCATGGTTGGCTTCTTGAATGTCATTGCAAATTTTGACAATTTTTTCTTTATCACTTCTTCCATCCAATATTCACCATAATGTTTCAACCACATTCTTTCCGATATGCATTGTATCAAACATATGAGCAATTCATAGGTGCTCATAGTAGGGAAACCTACTTAATTGTTTAGGGTAACTTTTCATTCCTCATAAAAGCCCATTAATTCCTTCATGATCATGACGACCATCATGAATCATAGTTTATAAAGAAATTACAGAAATCAATGTCAATTATAGTAAACAACACACAATAAAATAAAATTTCATAACATTTCATATACGATGATTCATACGTACCTTGACTATTTCTATTATATTGCAACTTCCATAGGTGAGGTGTCATTCTCTGCGGTTTTAATGCAATCTTTTGCTTCCCATTGAACAAATGTATTTCGGTAGTTCGATACCTATGATTCTTAGAGAGGAAGTTCCTATACTCATCAAACACCTCCTTTCTTAAACTTTTGGAACGACGAGATTTGGTCTTAGGACCACAAACTGGACATGCAAATTTTCCCTTTGTATGAAGACCTAAATACAGAGATGGATTATCTATGTCAATTATAATTATATATAAAATGAATGGATTATGTGCTCCCTCTTTATCGACAACATTATGTGCTCCCTCTTTATTGACAACCATGGAGGAATGTTATTGTTGATAAAAAAAATAGGCCACATCGTGTAAAAGGATCTCATCTCTACAAATGGATTGACATGACCATCGGTTGCAAAATAAATCCTAAGATTATGAGGTTCTTCTTTAAAGTGAGGCTATTTTTCCTCCATATCTCTAAATGTAGAACCATCTACAGGAATTCGAATAATGTCGTATTGACTTTTGTTTTGTGCATGGTAATCCATAAATTGCACTATGTTTTTTCACTTGAATAGTCATTGCAAATATGTAATAATAAGAATATAACGAAGAACCTCGTGAGGCACCTTTTTTGTTACTTGATCTGTTCAATATCTACTGATATGACATTCCAGACATTCAGTTTCAAATTCATGATGATTATAATAAATAACATGGTCATCGAGGCATGCATGAATTCCTTCATAATGCATTCCAATTTCTTTCATTATGGAAGATAAATATTGATATGTGTGAGGTAAAATATTTGACGGTGGTAACAAAAATTCAGCTATCAAGTTACAACAAATAAAAATAAAAATCTAGTTAATATAATATATAAACAATATTAATGAAACACATTTCATCCATATTAATTTGACTTATGAATTAACAATAATTTTATTAGATGAACAATGATAACCTTTAGCATGATCATGTTAAGATTCAATATGCTAAGATGGATAACATTAAGATTCAATTCAATTGCATAGCAATAGCATATACAAGATCACTGAAAGAAACAAAATCAAAAGAAATACACTAATTTATCCTGGGAAACCCACTAGGGGAAGAAAACCCAACAAAAATTCCTCAATATAGATGATCAAAAGTATAGAGACAAAATCCCAAACAAGTGTTCCTTCTCCTTGTAGATATTTCTCTCTCTCTCTCCTATGCGCATTACACAAGTGAGTGAGTGTGTACAAATGAGGAGCACATCACTCCTATTTATACTTTATCTTCCACATGATTTTTTCCCTAACTAGGTCGTCCCCAACAACTTAACTGGGTCGACTTACCTAGGAAGACTCAAAGAAATATAATATTACTTTCTGGAGGGTTCTATCGACCCGAATTACAATGGAGGTTTTACCTCATGACTTTATGATGACCAAATATAATAACAACATCTCGACAGAAGAATGAAACATCTTCAAATAAATTACAGTAAAATACAATAGAATATTATCTGAAGTTACAATATTTCAATCCCTCTACCGGATGATCAATCCATCTCACTTTAGGACATATATCCAATGATGATGCAATAATAACCATGTCACTGAGACAAAAGTATGAGGATCACTTTAGAACTAATGTCCAGGGATGATACAATCCCAACCACATCACGGAGGAAAAAGTCTGTGGATCACTTTAGGACTAATGTCCAGCGATGATACAATCCCAACCACATCATGGAGACAAAATTCTACAGATCACTTTATAACTAATGTCCAGGGATGATACAATCCCAACCACATCACGGAGACAAAATTATGTGGATCAATTTAGGACTAATATCCAGTGATGATACAATCCCAACCACATCACGAAGGAAAACATTTGTGGATCACTTTAGGACTAATGTCCAGGGATGATACAATCCCATTGCAACATCATCAACCACATCTCGGAGACAAAAGTTTGCAGATCACTTTAGGACTAATGTCCAGGGATGATACAATCACATTGAAACATCATTAACCATAGCTCAGAGACAAAATTATGCGGATCACTTTAGGACTAATGTTCAGGGATTATGCAATCCCACTACAACATCATCATCACTGGTCCCCCTTTCGAGGAAGGTCCTTTCTAACCACACAAATCTTGTCATGGAAGTATTCAAACTTTACTCAAGATAGAGGCTTAGTCAACACATCAGCAACTTGCTCATCAATGCTCACATACTGCAGCTTTATGGCTCCCTTCTGTACCATATCCTGTATGTAAAAATACTGTATTTCTATGTGCTTTGATTTGTCATGGAACATTGGGTTCTCCGACATATTTATAAAACTATGGTTGTCACATAGAATCACCTTAGTATCCAACTCCAGTTCAAATAGACATGACATCAATTTTCGAAGCCATATGGCTTCACAACTAGTAGAACAAGTTGCTATATACTCTGCTTCGGTTGTGTTGAGAGCAACATTGGACTGCTTCCTGCTAAACCATGATATCATGTCGGATCCTAGGCAATAACATCCACCTGAGGTTCTCTTCCTATTTGAGACACTTCCATCCCAATCTACGTCTGTATAACCATATAATCTGTAGTCAAGATATCCAACATAGTATAGACCAAAGTATATCGTACCTTTTAGGTACCTTATTACATGCTTTGGAGCTACCAGGTGAAAACGTCTAGGATTAAATATATATTGACTCAGGCTGTTCACAGCAAAGCATATATATGGCCTAGTATTAGTTAGATACATCAATGACCCAATAATATGTCTGTACTGAGTCACATCCACTAACTCTAATGATTCATCAGCTAAGAACTTCAGGTTGGTATCCATGGGTGTGGCCATGGATTTACATTCCAATATATCAAATCTTTTTAGGATTTCCACAACATACTTTCCTTGGTTGAGAAATATTCCTTCTAGGTTCTGCCATACTTCCAAACCTAGAAAATAGTGCAATAATCCAAGGTATTTCATCTCAAATTCTTAGGTGAGTTTCTTCTTGCACTCTACAATCTATTTCTCATTTCCTGTCAGAAATAAATCATCCACATACAACAAGAATATGACAAGTTCATCATCCATAACCTTAAAATAAAGGTTAGGGTCAGATTTACTTTTGGTAAATCCCAAGATTGTAAAAAAACTATATAGCCTTCCATACCAAGCTCTATGAGATTGCTACAATCCATATATAGCCTTCTTCAACTTGCATAGGAGTGTGTGCAAGAAGTTGAGGGACCTTTTAGATGCAATCTTACTTTTTAGGAACAGGCTCACGTTACATAGAAAAAGAACACGCTCCTCTTCCATAGCACTTGGAATAGTAAATCCGAGCCTGACATGTCAGCAGACATGTAGGCCAGGTAACAATAACGCACACGCGTTATAGAACTCCAAAAATCACGCGCGTTTTGTAACTTTATAACGCGTGCACGTTTTGTAAATCTAAAAACAAATAAAAAAACACACAGTCCCGACCCAAGAGTCATTTTCACCAAACAGGATCGTGATTACGATGGC
>LPNX010951251.1:980899-1064739 GCA_001517045.1 Pseudotsuga menziesii | reverse complement strand
GTTCATGGCAGCGATTTTGGCAGGATCCACACGAACCCCTTGTGCTGAGATAATGTGCCCGAGATACTCAACTTCCTTTTGGCCAAAAACACATGTAGAATTTTTGGCATGGAGATGATGATCAGAAAAAAGTTGCATTACAAGAGCGAGAGGCTGGAGATGTTCAGCCCATGTTTTACTGTAGATGAGGATATCATCAAAAAATACTAGAATGAATTTCCGCAAATAGGGCCTGATGTTGGGAGGAATGCTACCAGGGAGGAGCTAAATACGATGGTCCTCTAGTCGTGAAGGTGGAAGTCCCACTGGTTCAGCAAAAACACCTGTAGAGTGATCCAGAATGTGTTGGAGATCCAAAGGAGTAGTGGGGGCCATTGATGGTTGCATTTGAATGGAATGGAGCTGAGCGATGACACCATGGGAACTCTTCTTAAGGATTTTTTCCATGCGATGTGAACTGATGATGCTGAGAGACCCTGGTTGTAAGCCTTTCAATGTGTGCTTGTGTCCATCAGGGGAGAACTGCATCCAAAGTGCAGCAAAATCCCATAATATGGGGCCAAGTGTGCGCAGCCATTGAGCGCCCAAAACCACATCACATCCGCCTAAGGTCAAGGAAAACATGTCAGAGCGGAGGTTATAATCTCCCATAGAGATACGCACATTACGACACTTCCCTTTGCAAGGTAAGGTGCCCCCATTGGCAACCATGACTTCAAAGTTGGAGCAAGGATGGATAAAACAATCAGCTTGTTTGGCGATCCGAGGGGCAATGAAATTATGAGTGCTGCCAGAATCGATGAGTATTGTAAGAGGAAGCTTCTTGAAGTAACCGCATACCTGCATTGTTTCGGGGGTAGTGACTCCAGCTAAAGCATGGAGGGATATCTCGGGCTGGTCCTCCTGAGATGGAGGGTCAGTAGGCGGCTCCTGAGTGTCAACCGGAGCATCCATTACATCGGCAACTTCTTCACCAATTTTAGAGGCAGGTGGAGAATCCACATCCAAGAGATAGATATTTTGTTGAACACATCGATGTCCCCAACTGAATTTCTCATCACAATTATAACAAAGCCCTTTTTCTCTGTGTGCCTGCATCTCTGTTTCAGACAAATGCTTGATTGGAGGTGAGCAAGGAGCCGGCAGAATGGGAGGTCGTTGAGAACCCATATTGGAGAAGGGAACAAAAGAGGATTTGGAGCGCTGTTGGGCTGCCATCTTGTCTTCTGCCAACTTAGCCAACCCCAAGTCTTCCATCATTGTGGTGGGACTGAACATTTTGACCTCAGAGCGAATTGCATCCTTTAGACCACTGATAAAACAACTCCGGTAGAAGTCATCAGATAATCCTTCAGTGTGATTAGCTAGTTTCTCAAATTCAGTTTGATACTCTTTCACAGTGCCAGTTTGGCGAAGTTTAGTGAGAGCTCCTGTGAAGTCATCAAAAGCACTCGGACCAAATCGGTGCAAAAGGAGCTAGCAAAAAGCAAGCCATTTTGGCTCTTCATGAGCCTTGATGTACCAATGATACCATTGAAGAGCTTCCTGTTCCAAATGAAAGGAGGCAAGTGGAACTTGGTGGACATCAAAAGTATTATGAAGGCTGAAATACTGTTCTGCATGATAGATCCATCCAGTCGGATCAGTACCATTGAAGCGCGAAAAATCTAGCTTCGGAACGCGACAATTGCTGGAAGAAGAGAACCCATTGGTTGATGAAGACTTGGACTGTCGTCTGGTGTTCATAGCTGCATGCTCAAGATGGAGACTGAGAAATTTTTTATCCAGTTCCTGGAGTTTGGCTTGGATGGCTGCAAGTGCTTCCTCCATGATTTTTGCTCCTGTGCGGGTGACAACCATAAGCAGGAGATTTTTCAGGAAGGGATCTGCAATGGCGCGGAAGTGATCGGAAACAGATGGATCTGCAACGGCGCGGAACTGACTGGCAACAGTTCTGGATAGAGGAAATCTGCAATTGTGCAACTGAAAATAGATATGGACCCCAGGTATGTGCGGCTTCCTATCGGTTCAAGGGATTCACTCGGCCACCAATGCTGTCTGACGGCTTGCGTATTGGGGCAGTCCCCCTCACTCCATGACTCAGGTAAAACTAATAACCGCTTGGCCACAAACGACAGCTCTTGGTTTACCTCACGGGTGGGAACTAGTCAATCAGGTAGGGGTCGTTGCCCTTTTCGCTGGCAGGTCCTCTCAATGGGCTAGCTACTTCGGGGTTCCTGTGGTACTCCTCACAATGAGTTTTAGGGCTTATGCCCAAGTAATTCCCATATTTAAGCGGAGAGGGATTATTCCCAGATCTGAACCTGCAACAGAAAAAAAAAATTGGGCAGAAATTCCACCAATGTTCAAAAACCGGATCTATATTGCTCAGAATCGCTATTATAGCATGTTTCCGGAACTAAAACAATCACTTTACTTCTACCCACAAAATCGGAATAGAAATCTGGGCACTCGGTCAGGAGATTTTCTCGCTGCAATTTCTGCGGCCGCCACCGAAATTCTGAAAAATTGCGGATTTTAAATCCGCAATATCTCCACTTTTAGAACTCCAAATGAGATGATTTGTTTTTGAAACTGCGTATTTTTGAAAGAGGAATTCAGATATGCAATTTGTTTCTTCTTATTTTGTGTAGAAAGTTTCAAAAATTGATCTAAAATTCGCCGCCAAAAAAAATAAAAAATTTCCCACTTGTGCCAAGGAAAGTGCTCTGATACCAGATGTGAGGACCTTGCAGCAAACAAGTAATCAAAACACACGATATAGCAACAGAACTCAAAATCACTTTTATATTAATCGCAAGCCACTTCGAGGGGGAAACCTCCTTTGAGCAAGCTCAATACAAAATAACTTCACGGTGCCTTCCTTGGCCTCAACACACACTTATATATTAAAAATAGGCGCCAATACCATGGGTCAAAACCATGGGCCAATATAAACTATGGGCACCAATACTATGGGTCAAAACCATGGGCCAATATAAACTATGGATCAACAAATACTACAGGCGGCTTACAAAGCATATGCGCCTCACAACAATAACACAAACTATGGATCAACAATTACTATGAGATGACTTACAAAGCATATGCATCCAACAACAATATACTAACATAGTAAAGAGAGGGATTGACATGGGTTCCTAACAGCATCACTGTAACATACAAAGAATTTCTAGGTTAGATGAGTTTGTTGATCCATTGACAGCCAGAATAACAACACTTTCCATATTTAGCAATTTCATTCAATTCCATTCATGGCTGTAACTGCTTTGTTTTAACAAGGAATCCTAAATATCATAGATATTCATGGCTTCTCGATATTAGTGGATTGGGATTGTGCTATTCATGTATAAATGCAGTAATGCGATCTGAGCTTGGGGTTGGTTAATTGATATTAGTATGTGCTAGCTGTAATAGAGTGTTGTAACTGTGAATTATAATTTTAATACAAGGAGAAGAATTCTTCATATTCTTGTGTTTAAATTTGTGTTAGTTCATGGCGTCTCTGTTCGAAGGCTGGGTCCGTCTTCCCACAGAGATTGCCGAGTTAATTAGATGTTTATTTTATTTCTTTTGTGTAGTGTGGATTATAGTAGATGTTTTTTACAGTGAGCTGCAACAGTGAAGATTGATAATTGCATTCCCTTTGATAGCTAATGACTGCATTATGGTTAGCTCCAATTGTGTGGTGTGACATTCAATTGTGTAGGATATTTTATCTTTGTGAAAGTGTGCTAATTAGTTGTTACAGTCAAGCTCAAATCTAGTTTATGTATGTTCCTTATCTTTCTTGGAGTTTATTGAATTCATCATATTATAATTGCAATTGGTGTCATTCTTACTATCATTTATAAACTGCATATTAAATAGTTAGACATGTTGGAGACATTTACCACCTTACACACTCTTTTTGGTCAATTTGGCATAGTTAAACCACTATCATAAGTATTATTGACTTAATTGACATCAGAGGAGCACTAGATGACATTATCTAGATCACACCCATGCCTTCCTTCAACCAAGGAGGCTAACTTAGCCTTCTCCTACATTCGGGGAGGATAACTAGAGCACTCCGGGGGTGATCTAAGTGTCATTAATGCCCGATATTACTAAATGATGGTTACAATTAGTTAAATAGAGTAGTGAAGGTGCCCTCCATCATTAAATTGATTATCTATTGATTATTTAATGAACTGAAGTCAACAGAGGTGCCTCTAACGACTTCTGATGTTCAGTTACACTTCAGTTAACCTCAGCAGGGTTCATTGGAGTCATTGATTCACTACCACTTGTTGGTTGGTTTGTTGTGACATGTGTCTGACCTACTTTTAGTTAGACTTAGTCATTTATTGCACTCTGAATTTAGTTAGGGATCAGTTGAGTCAATTAGGGTTTTGATGAGTGGTTCACTTGAGTGTTGACTGTGGCTTACATTCAGTTAAGCTAGACTCACTCATTCAATTCGAATGGCCTCCTTGGGAATTCGAATTGCTTTGTCATTCATGCTTGCAGCATGATCTTGTATTGTATTACTCATTATTTGTGTGAATATATAGAGCGGCTACTCATTTTGTAGCACAATTACACCATTTTCATGACTTATTGTTATTAATATTTGATGAGACTCGTGTTTAGTCCCTAGATTACTGTGACAGATTAATATGGTATCAGAGCTCACAGTGAGATGAAGCTCAAATCTCTCAAAAAAAAGGTTTTTGATAGATCTTGCATGAAAATTAAGCAATAGCTCAAAAATCCAGCACTGCACCAGAAGCCAAGGCCTACCACTTAATACCCCAAGTAAAGAACTTGTTGATCAAGCTTGCTTGATTGACTATGCTGGGTGTGGTGAAAGCCTAAAATGTGCAGGCTGTCCAACCTTACATTGCCCCCTTTGTTGTGATTTTCAGGTTTTTGACAGGTGAAAGTATTCACTCCAGTAGATTAAGATGGCTTCTTCTGTAGATATTTTGACTTCATTCAATTTCCACTCATGGAAAGGAGATATGGAGATCCAACTATGCTCCAGAGGACTGTATAGGATCACCATGTACACTGAAGAAGAGCTTGGTTCTGCAATAGAAAAGTCCAGATTCTTGAACAAGAAGGATGAAGCATTCATATTCTTGTGCCTCTTTGTTTCTTGGGACCTTCTTTTCCATCTTTCGGGATTGAAGACTCCAAATAAATTTGGGACAAATTGGAATCCCTGTATGGAAAGTAGGATTATTTGAGAGTTTACCAACTCGAAAATGCATTGATGTCTCTCCAGCCCTCCAATTTCGAGACCTTGAATGAATTTTTCACAAAGTTCAAGCACATTGTTTTACTATTGAAGAAAAGCAAAGTGGAGAAAGAGGATGATCAGCTCATCCTCTCCATAATCCCCAAACTTGGAGCTGATTATTCAGTTTTTGTCTCTACATTTCGTGCGGGGAAGCTCATAACCCCTGGATGGAATATGCCTACACTCAATGCCTTCATTGAGTCCCTAACAAGTTTACATGATAAGCTTGTCTAGATGGGGATCATAAAATCCTCCCATGATCAATCCCTCCATGTATTGGGGCCCAAAGATCTGAAGGGTAAAGGAAAGTAGCAGAAGAACCCAAAAACTAAATTCGAAGCTCCTAATCCTAAAGTTGAAAACTAGCAGCATGATAAGTCTTCCGACTCAAAGCAGAACAAAGGGAAAGGGCATCATTGAAAGGAAAAGGTTAAGTGTTCATAATACAGGAATGGATTCAAACCTAAACATGCCTACATGAAGAAGAATCTTGATGAAGCTAGCTCTCTCCTTGAGAGAAATCACATCAATCTTCCAGAAAGATTTCGGAGGAGAGATCAACAAGATTGGGAACCATAGCATGAAAAAGGTCATGCCCTCATGACAAGCACTTCGAAGTCCAAAGCAATATTTATTGATTCTGGAGCTTTGAACCACATTATGGATGAAATAGACTCCTCTTCATCCTTGGAGACCGGAAAATCCATCCCCATCCACATGGGAGATGACTCCACCATCATTTCAGAAGGACAAGGTACGGTTGATCTTGAGAATGGCTATTTTTCAAATGTTTTGTTGTACTATCTCTGGCATCAAATTTCCTTAGTGTATATCATATGACACATACAGGAGTTCCTAAGAGAGTATCTTTCAGCCCAAATGATGTTGAGATAACAGAACTTGCATCCGGGAAACTCATTGCTAAAGGCCTTTCAAACCATCATGCAAAAGCCTATGAGTTCTCCCACTTTGTGGCAGATGCAAAGCCCACCGCTCTGCTAACTCATGAAAATGAAGTTAGTAGGCTATGGCATGAAAGGTTTGGCCATCTAAATTTCAAATATTTGTAGTAATTACAGAAAAATTCCATGGTTGAAGGCCTTCCGGTCGTAAAGGCAGCCACTGGAAATTGCAAGGGCTGTGTGGTTGGAAAACACCCTGAGCACAAGTTCTATCGGGGGAAGGAAAATTGAGCTACATGCATATTGGGGCTGATACATTTTGATATCAGTGGGCCGATGCCTATGACATCCATGAATGGATCAAGGTATATTTTGACTTTTATTGATGATTTTTCAAGGTACACATGGGTCTTCTTTCTCAAAAAGAAGTCTGAAGCATGTGAAAAATTCTTTGAACTGAAGGCCTTGATCGAGAATGCCTCTGGGATTAAGATCAAGATATTAAGATATGATAATGGTAGGGAGTATTTCAGTAATTAGTTTCTACACATATGCTCCCAAAGTGGTATTCAGGTCCAACATTCAATTCCCTACACTCCCCAGCAGAATAGAGTAGCGGAAAGGAAGAATCGGTCTCTCAAGGAGATGACCACCTGTATGTTGGAATCAAAGAAGTTGGATGAAAATTTGTGGGATGAAGCCATGCATGCTACAGCATACATTTAGAATAGGGTGCCACACTCATCCATGAAAGGGAATACCCCTTTTGAAGCATAATTCGGACACAAGCTGGATGTGTCGAACCTACGGGTGTTTGGGTCCACTTCATGGGCCCGGATTCCACTTGATAAAAGAAGGGCTTTGCAACCGCAAAGCATCAAATGTCTATTTATTAGGTATCCTAATGAATCAAAATGTTTCAAGATTCTGTATATCAAAACAAAACAGATTATCATCAAAAGGAGTGTCAAGTTCGATGAGCCTCTTCAGGAGGTGGAACTAGTGATGGAGAAAACTGCTGAATTTACTTCCCATTCTACTGAATATTTGGATGATGAAATTGGGGGGGATGACCCTGATTTGGATCCTATAATTTCTGATATCAGTGTGCAGTAAAAATAAGATGCTGAATTAGAACCTAAATTACAAAATTATTTTGCCACATGGGCCCGACAGACACTCTCCTCCATAGGAGATAACATTGGAAATCCGGATGATCCAAGGAGAACCCGGTCTGATTTCCAAAGAGTAGGTATTGCGCTCTCTTGTCTTGATAATTTGCTGTCTGAAACTTGCTATTTTATGATTAGTTCAGACCCAAAATCCTACTATCATTCTTGGAAGGATCTGAGATGGCAAGTTGCCATGGATGAAAAGATGAATTCTCTTCAGAAAAACATTGCTTGGGAGTTAGTTTCTCTTCCTCCGGGAAGGAAATTGGTTCAATCCAAGTGGGTGTTTTGGACCAAGGTTTCTGCTGATGGTAGCACCTGAAAATAGAAGGAAATTATGGTGGCAAAATTTTTCTCTCAGGTCCAAGGTGTGGACTACCATGAGACCTTTGCACCGGTTGCAAAAATGGACTCCATCCGCCTAGTTTTGGCAATTTCGGCATCTAAGCACTGGGAAGTGCATCATATGGATGTTAAGTCAGCATTTCTACATTGAAATATTCATGAGGAGATATACATGAAGCATCCTAAGGGATACATCTCTGATCCATCTTTGGTTTGCAAGCTAAATAAGTCACTATACTGGTTAAAACAGGCCCCAAGAGAGTGGTATTCCAAGATGGATGCCTTCCTTCTCTCACAAAACTTCCAAAGGTGTATATCAGATCCAAATGTGTATTTAAAATAGTATGATGGTAATTTTATTATTATTTTTTTATATGTTGATGACTTACTGATCACAAGTAGCACAGTTGCTTCTATTTTAGCCATAAAAACTGCTCTCCACAATGCCTTTGAAATGAGTGATTTGGGGCTCCTAAAACAATTTTTGGGGCTCGAAATTGAGAAAAATTCTGATGGGATAATGGTCACTCAATAAAAATACATATCAGAACTGTTATTAAATTTTAACATGGCTGAATGTATGCCTACACCATTCCCTTTCCTTTCAGGGATCATCCTTGAAGAAGGAAAAAGCACACCTCCCATGGACTGCACTATCTATTGACAACTGATTGGTAGCTTGTTGTACTTGACACATTCTCAGCTTGATATCTGTTATTCCATGAATGATGTATCAATATACATGTATCAGCCTCATGATCTTCATTGGAAGGTAGCCAAAAGGATACTCCACTATATTTAGGGAACCAGGACCTACGACATTCACTATGCTGCAGACTCCGAGCTAGAGTTGGTTGGATACACATATTCCGATTGGGTGGGTGATTCTATTGGTCAGAAGTCTACTTTCATATATGTATTCATGTTTGGTGGTGGGCCCATTTTGTGGTCTATCAAAAACCAGGCTGCCATAGCATTATCTTCAGTAGAGGCTGAGTATCGAGGAGCGATGAATGCTTGCATCCAAGCAGTTTAGTTGCAAGACATTCTTTCAGAGTTTGATCTTGGTAGTACTTTTCCACTATCCTCTTTTGTGACAATCAAATTTCTATTAATGTCAAAGTTCTATTAATATATCCACAAATCTAGTTACCAGGCAGAGGACCAAGCATGTAGAGATCCACATGCACTATATCAGGGAGGTAGTGCATGACAGGACCATCATTCTGCAATACTGCCTGATTGATGAGCATATTGCAGACATCTTCACCAAGAGATTTTCAGAAAATAAGTTCACTTACCTTCGTTTTTTGTTGGGGGTGAGTTCATTAGGGTGATCTAGAATACTTTCAGTGTTTAGCTTGAGGGGGGGTTTTTCCCACTGGGTTTTCCCTATTTTCATCACTTAGTTTGTTTTTTAGAATTGTTTCAGTTTCAGCATTGTACAGGGTGACTTATGGCCTTAGTTGACGGGGCCCTAGCATTTTTATGCATTTTATGTTTTCTACTCCTCCTGAGTATAGCTTAAGGGGGGGTGTTGGAGACATTTACCACCTTACACACTCTTTTTGGTCAATTTTGCCTAGTTAAACCACTATCCTAAGTATTATTGACTTAATTGACATCATAGGAGCACTAGATGACATCAGCTAGATCACACCCATGCCTACCTTCAGTCAAGGAGGCTAACTTAGCCTTCTCCTATATTTGGGGAGGCTAACTGGAGCACTTTGTGGATGATCTGAGTGTCATTAATGCCCCATATTGCTAAATGATGGTTACAATTAGTTAAACAGAGTAGTGAAGGTGCCCTCCATCATTAAATGGATTATTTAATGAACTGGAGTCAACAGAGGTGCCTCCAACCACTTTTGATGTTTAGTTACACTTCAGTTAACCTCATCGGGGTTCATTGGAGTCATTGATGCACTACCACTTGTTGGTTGGTTTGCTGTGACATGTGTCTGACCTACTTTCAGTTAGACTTAGTCATTTATTGCACTTCAACTTTAGTTAGGGCTCAATTGAGTCAATTAGGGTTTTGATCAGTGGTTAACTTGAGTGTTGACTATGGCTTACATTCATTTAAGCTGGACTCACTCATTCAATTCGAATGAACTACTTGGGAATTCAAATTGCTTTGTCATTCATGCTTGCAGCATGATCTTGTATTGTATTACTCATTCTTTGTGTGAATATACAGAGAGACTACTCATTTTGTAGCACAATTACACCATTTTCATGACTTATTGTTATTAATGTTTGATGAGACTTGTGTTTAGTCCCCAGATTACCGTGACAGATTAATAAGACAGATCTTAGTTCATTCATGGTAGTCTAACATCTTTAGAATTTACTTTATGCAAGAGTAAGTATAGCTTAATTCTTTCTAAATCAATAATTGTTAGAGTTTTGATTGTAGGAAAGTAAATGCATTTGTGAATTCTTAGATGGATAAAATATATTAGCCTTAGCCATGTAAAGAGTTTCACTGAGAAGATAGGTAGGACAATTCAGTTTTTATTCATTCAATCAACTACTTTAGTGTTTATGCATAGATTGTGCTAATTATCTTTGAAACAAAAAGACTTCTCTGTTTGACAATTCATATTGATCATTCTGTGTGTTAGTTGTAATTTATCAACACATAGGGTGACCAACATTTTGGCATCATTTTCTGGGAAGATAATTGATAGACACAGTAGTAGTTGAATTTATTCATTTCTTTAGCAGTTTTTTTAAAATCTTGCATGATTTTTGCGTTGCATGAATACAAGGAGAACACAACGGGATATTCCCAACACTCCTTGAAATACTACCTTGGCAGGTAGTCAATGTCTTCATGGTATTCTAGCCCTAGGGAGAAGAACCTTTCATTGATGACATAGTGGCCAGGGCTAATTCTTGTAATGGAGCTCGAGATCAAGGAGAAAATAGTAGGAGCTACTACACCATCTGGTGTCCCTCTAGAAGGAATTCCAGGAGATAGGGGTAGTTCTATTGGGGTAGGTTGACTAGAGGTGGTTTACCATATCGATGGCAAGGAATTTACAAAAGAGGAGTGCTTACAGTTTCAGTAGGATTTGGAAAATGATAAGAAGTGAAGATAAGAGGAGGAAGAGGTAAACATGAATAACGAACGTCACTTTGACAAACATGAAAAAGAAGTGGGGGAGAATCATGATGCTAATGGTGACCTCTAGCATGAGGAGAAGGTTTACACACTTTAGTTACCCAATTGACAACCAACTGGAAAGGCCTTAAGGAAGAAACTTTCACTCTCAATGTTACCATGCTTTCATGGGAAGGCCATAGAGGATCCAAACAATTTCCTCTTTGATTTAGACATCCTCTATCGAAGCTACGAATACAACTCTAGTACACAAAATCTGAAACTCTTTCCGAATACCTTAAAGGAAACACTTTGCACTGGTTTATGAGCTTGGGTGGTGAGATTGTTGCCACCTGGGAACAAATGGAACATGTGTTCCTGGGAAAATATCAAGAGTACTATAGGACTAAGGAAAAAAGAGAATAATTGTTTAAGATGATGCAAAAAGAAGAATAGAGTTTGGAGGACTTTATGGAAAGACTTATGTATAATGTACAAAGGGCATGATAAACTGATATGGGGAAATATGTACTCAAAATTATCTTAGTGCGTGGAATTAGAGAAGATTGCATGTACATGTTGAATTTGTTGGGAAAAGGGGGATATCTCAAAATAACCTTTTGAGAATATTGCCGACTTATGTCGAATATATTTGTGAGGATCCTCCAAAGCCAATAACCAAGACAAAGGACTATATTGATATGTCTTCACTAGAACACATAAGTCCTTTAGTGGAGGATCCACTCGAGCAGAAATAGGAAACATTCTTGAAAATTTTAAGACATAAATGATGAGTTCTAGCTCCTCAGAATTGTATTTCTTGGGAGCAAAGTAGAGGCAAGTAGTTGAAGACTTGACACTTGGTGTATTGTGTCTTGGATGCAGGAAGAAGAACCTACTGAATGAGTGTCTACTTGAAAAGGTGGAGGCATGTTAGATCTATGAATTGAATCATGACACTAAGGAATTTCCTTCACTACCCAAGGTTAATGCAGTCCTGCATGAATCTACTTCAGATGTGGAGCAAGCTTACTTCATTGCTCAAAAGATTAATCTTTGGCAGCCTTAGAATCAAGGTATGAATCGAGACCCATCACCTTTTTGGAATAATATGAATAACATGAATAATGTGAATACATAATTCCCTTCACATTATTCTAACAACCAATGGCATCCATCTCAAACCTCTATGCAAAATCCTAACTATTGGACACCATGGGCACCACAATCAAACCAGCCAACACCTTGGTCTCCTAGTTGGAGAAATTACTACCCCAGAAATTAGTTTCCTTACAACCAATATCCTCATCAACAATATCCTCCTCAGTAGTACCCTCACCAACAGTATCGGTAGTCGCAACTACAACTTCAGAATAACATTGCACCAATGAATTTGCCACCACGACCACAACTTCCTGCCCAGCCTAACCCTAACCTAAATAATAAATAGGTTCATCAATTTGATACTTCCAACATTCCTGCTTACTCCATTACCTCAGTTCCCTACAATGATATACGCCTACGATCAGGTAGGGTAGTGGAACCCTTATCCATTGAATACGCCCCATCTTCTATGACTGAAGCAAGAATGAACCACCAATTCGAGAATCCATTTAACACAAAAATACCCATTATTGCAGATACTAAGATTCCTACTGAAATACCATCTGAAACACAGGAAGAAACACTTATTGAAACACATCCTACACAACTAATAAGAGAACCACCATATCCTGAATGATTGACACTACAAAAGACAGTGGAACAACCTCAGTTTAACCTCTTAGGGGATTAAAGAATTTATATGTCAAAATTCCACTGTTATAAGCCCTTCATGAAATTCCCATCTATGCCAAAATAGTTATAGATATGTGTGTAATAAAACCAGGAGGAAAGCCTAGGGATCCTCCCAATGTTGTAATTTCCCCATTTAAATAAGTACATAGCAGGACAATTCCATCAATCCTACTAGTTCTGTAGGTTGGATGGATACATTTCGAATTTTGATAAGGGAGATAATAAATGATGTTCATACATTAGAATGGAATAAATATTTAATAATGGATCTTATTAAATAAATACAAGAGAAAATTGAAGTGGCAATGGAGCATGAAGACACATGGAGACTAAGGGGCCCACACAAGCTAGAATTTATGTGCCACATGGCATCCTCCTCTTGCAATTTCAAATGCATGTAGGGAAGCATAAATGTTCTTAGATGATTTAGAAGGATAATACACTTTTACATATGCATCGTAGGTCAAATTTGGAAGGAAATGTAACTTACATGGGAAAGGAAGAGTCATTTTGGAGGTAGTGAGACACTTGGACTAGATTCCCTAGCTCTATGACAACAATGATGAAAATCCTATGACACCTATGAAACAAATCATATTTGAAGGATTAAATCTGACATATATGATATGTCACATCAAAATAGAGCATCCAAGAGGGATCTCATTTGATTTAGAGAATCTCAATGGGCTCCTACTCGAATTGGAGGAAGATGGAAGGCTAGGAAAGGGAGGACACATGGAAAATCATGAGCACACACCCTAATTCAAATTGTATTTAGTTTGTGGATGGATTGGTAACCTTAAAATGCTAAGGATTTTTTTAAAATACATGAATCAACCAAGAGAATTCCTTTTGATCATTTTATAAAATTGCAATTGTGAATTGAGAGAGCTAGTGGATGACTAATTTCTTGCCTTAGCCAATTTCAAGGGTGACGGATTCTCATCCAAGTTGGTGTTTGGAGAGGCCACTCATGTATTTCATGGAGATTTAATGGAGTTTTATTTTCAGGTGTAATATATAGGGAATCTTTTGGTTCCTTCTAGTGCAGCACTTTCTCTCAACCATTTCCAGTCTTTATTGCATATTCTTGCTTGTGGAGGGATTGCGCTTTGGGTGAGATATTGATATATTTGGGGAAGCTTCTAATGCCCCATTATTTTATGTTATTATGTAAATTGTATTTATTTCAATTTCATAAGGATATCAGGTATAAATACCAAAATATTTCATGTAAAAATGCTAAACAATGAAGAAATAGTGCCATTTCCCCGCTATCTTATTGTGAACCATTGTAATGCTGATGATTTTGAATTTGGAGAGCCTTTAATTGTCCATTAAATTTATTATTGTAATAATATAAATATTATATTTTATTCATTCTCATACAGTATCATGTCTAAATATCAAAGGGTTGTATTTAAAAGTGACTATTAATGAGAAAAGAATGATAATTTCCCCACTATATTGTTGTATGCCATGGTAATGCTGATTATTTCAAATGGAAGAATGTATATCTGATATATTTATGATTAATGGGCTGTAATTTATGATTATTACAAGTTTCATATTCATAAATTAAGCATTTTAGGTCATTTTACTCAGTTTAATTACATTTGGAGAAGATTTGATGCCATTTCCCCAAGGGTAGACTTAGTGATTGTGTAGCTGTTTGGGAGAGGGTCATAAATGCCTGTATGAACTGAATAATTATGCATAGGGTACCTTAAAAATGTCCCATAAACATAATATTTCTCTTTTCATATATTCGATTTGTTTTTGGAGCATTTGAGAATCCATTTCCAGCATTTACCTAGGGGGAATTGGAGCCCCAATTTGCCAGTAAAGACTCCTTCTTTGAACAGAATATTAAAAAAGTTTTCAGAAGTAATTCAAGGGTAATAAATAATCCATGAATATAATATTCAAGTATTAATATCATTCATACACCTTTCAGAATATTTGGGAGCATTTGGGCCCATTTGGAGACCTAGACATCAAAACTAGTCAAAGGTCGAAATTGGGAAAAAGTGAAAAATTTGTCATTGTAATAAAATTTTGAAAAAGGGGAATTAAAAGTGGTATTAGAGCATGGTATTGGAACATTATGTTATTAAACAAGATTAAAATCAATAATACACCACCCTTAGAACCTGAAGTTGAAGGTGTTTTTGTTGAAGAAGAAGAAGTATAAGAAGAAGAGGTACATTCTGCTGAAACTATGAATAATGACGGGTATGGAATCCAGGATGATAAGAATAAGGAGGAATATATTAAAATCATGAAACCTATATTTTATAACATAAATAAGAACATGAACCAACATCTTATGAAAAGATTCAAATTGTTGATTAGCCAATTTGGAAGCAAAGGAGTAATAGGAGATAGCAGTAGTTCACAATTAGAAGAAAAGAAGACAATGGGTGAGCATATTTTCTCAAGAACAGGACCCCATAATAGACACCATTAATTTCAAACAACACCAAGTCCTATTGCACCTAAATTTATTATTCCCAAAGAATAGCCTAACATTCAACTTGAACTTGTTACAATGGAAAAAGAATGGGATAAATTGGATAATGATTGTAAGAAAAGTGTACCATTTGATCAGTAATTTCTTGCTACAAAAAAAATAAAAAAGAAGGACGATAATAGGTCTCTATACCAAAATGAAGAATTAAATTGAGTGCCACTCCCTACTTTTGATGGTTCCTCTCAAACAATCTCAAAAAGAAGGAAAATAACAAGTCTCTACATCAAAACAAATAATTAAATTGTGCCATTGGAAAAGTTCAACTCCTTATTTTTCATGGTTCCTCTCAAAGTTCTTCTAACACTTGGGTGCAAAAATTAGATTTGTATTTTCATCTAAATCCAATGGTGGAAGAAGATGCCTTAAAAATGGCCATATTGCACTTGGAAGGATATTCCAATGAATGTTGGTTCCATGGACTGAAAAATTTGTGTCATGATTAGGTTAAAACATATGGAGAATTTATTGACAGGGTACTAGAGACATTTGAGCAACAATATCCAGTATTGTCTTTTAAAGAACTAGCCCAATTGAAGCAAGTTGAGACCCCTATTGATTATATGATGGAATTTCAAAAATTATCAGTCAAGGTGGCTGATGTGTCTATGGGAAGGTTAGTATTGATGTTAATTGAAGGTTTCTGAACCCTTAAAAGGTTTTTTCAAATCCCACAATCCCACTACATTAAAATATGTAATGCGCTTGACTAGAGATCTCCAAAATGTGCTTGCTAGAACAAGATTTCCTCCCAATCCTAACTCCGAATTTGAAAAGAAACCTTGGAAAAAAGATGCACCTGATAAGAATCCTTGGAAAAGAGATGCATCTGAAAAGAATAAGAAAGAAGGACTAGACAGGGATGAACTTCAAAGAAAAAAATTGTGCTTCACATGCTTTCAACCATGGACACCGGGGCATAAATGTACTAAGGGAAAGGCTCAATACATAGAAGTATTTTTTTGATAATGATGGGTATGAAGGGGGTATGGAGGAAATAGGAGACATATGAGGCATATGAGATAGCATTTGAAGAATGAGGAGACATATGAGGCATATGAGATAGCAGTTGAGGAGACATATGAGGAATATGAGGCATAGGAGAGGAGGCATATGAGATAGTAGTTGAAAAATAAATACAAGAATGAAATCATCCTTCACTGGACAAAGCAAGAATGAGAGTACTTTTAGCAGTGCCTCACTATCACACTATTTGATGCAAGGGTGTGGTACTAGGAAAAATAGCTTAAGTTTTGGTATATGGAGGAGCCACACATAAATTCATTGATGCAAAGATGGTGGAGAAAAGGAGGATACCAATTGAACCATACGATGGCTTCACAGTTGTCATTCCTAGTCACAACACAATGCAATGCAAAACATGGGTTCTAAAGCCGCAAGTCACTGTAGGTAACTATAATTTTGTTGATATCTTTTATGTGGTTGAATTTGTTGATACTAATGTGGTTTTGGGAGTGAAATGGCTGTATTCTATAGGGGAACATATAGTAAATTATCAAATTCCTGAGATGAAATTTCAAGATTCAAAAAGTGTACTAAGGGTTGTAAGAGGGCAACACACTTACCCAAATCAAGTAGTGACTTGCAATAGTATGGTATCTATATTGAGGCATGGGGACATAGAATGGGCTGCTGAATGTCATATCACATCTCCCAAGCCAAACATAAAGGTTTTTGAACACCCAAAGGAAAGAGAGAAATTGTTGCAAAAGTATGAAAAAGTTTTTAGAGGTCTTCCACATGGTAGACCACTTGATAGGTCAGTTGAGCACAACATTGTTTTGGAGGAGGGTACTTATCCCATTAAAATACCACCTTATAGACATCCCAATAAATTCATAGATGAGATTGAGAAGGCCATCCAATAACTATTATATTTGGGACTCATTAGACCAAGATCTAGTACAAAATTTTTGCAAGAAGCACATGATTTCCCACTAGCTGGGCATCCGAGGATATTCAAAACTTATAGGAAATTGAGGCAAATATTATTTTGGAAGGGGATGAAGGAAGATGTTCAGAAATATGTGAATGAATGTAAGTTATGTTTGAAAAAAAATCAGAAATTACATGCCCAACTAGTTTATTGCAACCATTTCCCATTCCAGAGCAAAAATGGGACAATAACTCAATGGATTTCATCACCGCTTTGCCCAAATATTTGGGTAAGGATTGCATATATGTGGTAGTGGATAGATTAAAAAAATTTGCTCATTTATTTTTTGTTACATAATATTTCAGTGTTGCACAAGTGGCTGGTAGTTTTTGCAAAGAAATCTTCAGATTGCATGGGATCCCCATGAGCATTGTAAGTGATAGAGATAGTAGATTTGTGGGTGCTTTTTAGCAAGAAATTTTTAGATTGGTGGGCACTCTGTTGAATCCAAGTACGAGATATCATCAAAAAACTGATGAAAAAATAGAGAGGGTGAATCAATGGTTGGAAGGGTACCTAAGAAACTATGTGGGAGAGCAGCAAAAAGTATGGGCAAAATGGCTACACTTGGGTGAGTTTTGCTACAACACCACTTTTCATATGTTAATAGGGATGTATATTTTCAAAGAATTATATGGTTATGATGCACTTAACTTTGTTGAGATGATATTTGGTGATAGTATAGCTCCAAAAGCTAAATATTGGGTGGAAGAGAGCCAAGAAATTTTAAAGATTTTGAAAGACAATTTGCAGGTTGCCCAAAATCAACAAAAACAATATGCAGATAGACATAGAGTAGAAAGGAACTTTAAGATTAATGATTTAGTATATTTGAGGTTGCAACATCCAAATCTGAAATTTCTTGAGGACAAGCAATATTGGTTGGGGAGGACTGTAATGTCCCCATTCAAATAAATACATAGCAGGACAATTCCATCAATCATACTAGTTCCCTAGGTTGGATGGATACATTTGGAATTTTAATAAGGGAGCTAATAAATGATGTTCAGAAATTAGAATGGAATAAATATTTAATAATGGAGATTATTAAATAAATGAAAGAGAAAATTGAAGTGGAAATGGAGCAAGAATACACATGGATACTAAGGGGTCGACAAAAGCTAGAATTTATGTGCCACATGGCATCCTCCTCTTGCAATTTTGAATCCATGGGAGGCCTAAATGTTCTTGGATGAGTTATAAGGATAATAAATTTGGCCATATGCATCATAGGTCGAATTTGGAAGGAAATGTAACTTACATGGGAGAGGAAGAGTCATTTTGGAGCTAGTGAGACACTTGGACTAGATTCCCTAGCTCTATGACAACAATGATGAATATGATATGACAACTATGACACAAATCAGATATGAAGGCTGACATTTGAGATATATGACATGTTAGGTTGATATAGAGCATCCAAGAGGTCCCTCATGTGAGTTTGGGAATCTCAATGGGCTCCTACTCAAATTGGGGGAAGATGGAAGGAAAGGAAAGTGAGGACAGGGATTGATTCTCTGTTATTAATTATCATAAATTATCAGGTCAAAATATCAAAGGTTTGTATGTAAAAGTGACTATTAATGAGCAAACAATGACCATTTCCCCACTATATTGTTGTATGCCATGGTAATGTTGATTATTTCAAATAGAATAATGTATATATAATATATTTATGATGAATGGACTCTAATTTATGAGTATTACAAGTTTCATGTTCAGAACTTAAGCATTTGAGGCCATTTTACTCAGTTTAATTACATTTGGAGAAGATTTGATGCCATTTCCCCAAGGGTCGGATTAGTGATTTTGTAGTTGTTTGGGAGAGGGCCATAAAAACCTGTATAAACTCAATAATGATGCATAGGATACCTTAACAATTTACCTTAAACATCCTCTACCTCTTTTTAGAAATTCGAGTGGGTTTGGGATCATTTGCGAAGCGATTTCCAACATTTACCCAAGGACAATTGGAATCCCAATTTGCTAGTAAAGGATCCTACTTTGACCAGAATATTAAAAAAGTTTGTACAATTAATTGGAGGGTTATAAATCATACCTGAAAACAATTTTCAATTCTTAATATAATTCATACACATTTCCAGAATATTTGGGAGTATTTGGGCCAATTTGGAGACCTAGACATCAAAACTAGTCAAAGGTCGAAATTGGGAAAAAAGTGAAAAATTGGTCATTGTAATAAAAATTCGAAAAAGAGACATTACAACTATCCGTGTAATAGGAAAAATTTATGAATTAATAATGGAAAAAAATCTCTTGGCTAAGTATGATGATCCTAGATATCCTATTGTTACAGTACACATTGGACACACTCAGATACCTAATGTTTTGGTAGATTTAGGCGTAGCTATCAATGTTATGACCATTATAGAAACTGTGAAAAAACTTGGGCTCACTAATATTTGGCCAACCCCTACTATATTAGAAATTTATGAAAGGTCCATCATCAAACTTGAGGGAATCCTGGATGACCTTGTAGTATTTGTCTATTTGTGGGAGTAGCCTGCAGACTTCTTGGTTTTGCAACTGAAGTCGAGGCTGGGGGGAAACCTGCTCATCCTGAGAAGACCATAGTTATCCATAGAAGATGCTTGCATCATGTTTCCACCTTTCACACACCTGGGGGGAATGTGACAGAAATATTCAAGCCACTCGATGTGTCCTTGGGGGCAAGTCTCAAGTCAAGGCTGTCACCTTGTTCTCGACTCCTCCATTTAGGCTCAACTCCTAACAAAGCCAAGGGGGGTAGACCCTATTAAGTTACTAAGGATTTTTTTTTTAGTATGGTGATGTTAAACTGAATCAGTTACTTAGGAGTTTGAAATTTAACCATTAACAACCATAGATGACAAGATAACAAATGAGCGCATGAAAGCACAATGCTGAGACACAATATATATCTATCTATATATATATAAATGAAATAGCCAGTGCCTTAAAATGGAGTCATAAAATAATCAATGTACTTGCATGTGCTTGGATTAAATGTTTTGTGATTTCCTCTTGCTTCATTTTAAGTGAATGTGAAATATGAGTTGATTAAAATTAGGCGAGGGGGGGACTCCATATATACCCGAGAGTACTTGGAGTATGTCCAAAACTAAACCTTCATGGCTACCCATAAAGAATATGTGGGTTGAATGGAGTATCTGAGAATATTGTTCATAATGTACCCAAAGGTGTAACAGATATCGATGCCTTGAGGTCACTTTTCAGAAGTTCCCGCTTCTTTTGGGTATTTTGCCACCACTTACGGTTTGATTGAGGCGTTGGATTTTCGCCTGATGGTGGTTGATTGGGGAAGGTGAAGACTAATTAAACTAGTCACTCACATTTATTTTGATGCAACTTGACTGATCAGATGAACCACATTCAAGTACATAGCATACACACCAGATTCTTGTCAATTTTAGTGAGGTTTAAAGGATGTGTTTTCTTAGAAATAAAAACCCTCCAGGAACCTCTTTTGGTCCAAGTGGGCCTCAATCGGGGAATCAAGGAGGGGGTTTATTTTAGAACAATTAACTATAGAATTTAATTATAAGCAGCAAGCAGAAACAAATCACAAGTTTTCTAATTATTCCTACCACGCATCTCTTTCCCCTTGCGGGTCAATCGGGAAGTCGTGGGGTAAGTATTCAAGTTACTTTGATACTTAAATGTGGAATATATGATAAATTAATCAAATCATGTTTTTATGCATGAATGAAACTAATATAAAGTGACCAAAAATAAGACAATGTGAAAAATAACAAAAAAGGCGCGAATCCCCCAGGGGGGATGGGGAATGGGATCGAAAGAGCCTATTCAGAGAAATTTTTTATTATATTCTATTAAAATATTTGTAAAATTACCTGAATCATCTTGGTTCTTATATAGGATGAAACCAAGATCTTACAACTTTCCCAAAATTTAAAATTTACAGTCAAAGGGGAACCCCTTGGGGGGATTTGAATGATCCCAAAGCCACTTTAGAGCATAAGATTATTTTCTTTATGTTATTCCTGACAAAATAAAGTGATCATGTTAGAATTAAATATTCCTAAAATCAATTTGAAAGTAACTTTGGGTCAGCCTACTTTAAACCAAACAAAACTAAGTTAAAACTAGCTAAAACGGTGAAAAAGGAACCAAGGAGAGCAAGATTTCCTTGGGATATTGGATTGCTGTTTGGGAAGAAAATGAGATATTCACTGATTTTTGGGTTTAATATTTTTAAAACACAAACATAATTCTAACGCATGCAACCTATGAATATTCTTTAAATTGCCATGCAAAATGGACTATTTCCCCGAACTAGATCTAGAATGCTTAATGAGACCTTTTAGAAATGAGATATAGATTATGAGATTTGAAATAATATATATATATGTAAGTTTTACTTTAATATGACAGATCTAAATGATAAAAAATATTTTAACCAATGTAACCAGGTAAGATTTGGATTTTTATAACGAGGAAGAGAGAGAAAGAGTGTTGTAAGTCTTGAATATCAACCATGGAGCTTTCCGGTGGAATGTCGAGGGACTATGCCTTTGAGAAAGTTTTGGAGAAAGTGATGAAGAAATATAGATCAACACCTTCCCCAATCTAGGAACCTTGTTACGGAGAGAACTTCCTATGGCTTGTGGTACCACAACAGACATCTTGACTCCAGAAATCAATCCTTTCCTATATGCAAGAGAAACCAGATATCTAACACTAAAGGATCTCGATTCATACCTTATTCCAGATGGTTGATGTAGATCCCTGTTGAGATTTCCAACTCCATATTGTATTGATAAATTGCTATCTCAATGCTCAGCAAACAAGACAAGCATGCTATATATAATCGTGTTAGACCTACTCTAGCATATATAATCAATAACATATAAGCATTTAAACGCATCCATGGATAAAATACTCATTTAAATGCACATTATTGGACAGGAAAAGATATTTATATTAATATAAAATAGAGATTACAATAGTGACAACCTATGTCAGCACGTCTGCAAATTAGAGAAACTGAGTCGCCCACTTGGGCCTCCACCACTTCAATCCTCCATCTCTCGATAGCAAGATCACAAGAAAAAGGAAAGATTGGGAAGAACACAAAAGTGCTCCAAGGGACAAAGGGATGCAGAATCATGTATAAGGTCCGGAAACGATAGAATATAGTTTTGTTTCTCTTCAATTCCTCATTCCTTCAATGGATCCAAAGGGTTGTTTATATAGCTCTTCAATGGGGTAATGGAAGGTCAAATCTGAGCGATCTCAAGGCATATGGAAGGCCAAGAGGCAAGTGAGTTCGATCCACATCAAGGAAAACTCCAAAAGAATTTGGCCTTTTGTGGACATCCTAATGTATGCGGTTTTAGGGTTCAAACCCATGTATATATGCGAGAAAGGGATTAAAAGTCGCGTATGGCAATTATTGCATGTTTTTAGGGATGATCTTGGAAACATCAAAGGTACAAAAATGGTCCATGGGGTCTAAGGAGTTTGCAGAGGGACAGGGAAGGCCATAAAAATGTGATTCACCATGTGTGGTAAAATCAACTATAACATATGCCCCCTAATGTGTGAGGTTAGAGGGGTCATACGATGGCCGAAATACATTATAAGTCCATCCCAGAAGTGAAGTGATGAGGAACCCAATGGAAGAACCAACCATCCAATCAATACAATATAATGATCAAACTTTGCACATCATTGCAAGTATATATAGCAGTCCCAGATACATAAGAGTACAATGGCCATGAATAGGCATGATACAAAATATGACATGTGTGGTCATCGCCACGTACAATATAAATAGCTCAAAATATCCACGATGAAGATATACAAAGGATCATGATCTCCATGAAGGCTGAAGATACATAGTGGATTAAGTTCTCCATAATGGATGGAAATATCTAACATATACTGGAATCATGTCATGAGAGATTGAATCTCATGAACACTGGCACGATCAAGGAGGTAGCATATATGAGATGCCACCAATCTGGAAGTTCTTCTACACAAACCGCTATGAGTACATGTCCTACTATGTGAATAGAGGTGTCGAGGTTGAACACAATAGTCCATCATCTGATTACAGGTCATTGATGTATACTGTTAACAGACGCGAGATCACTCACCAATAATGAAAATGGGAATCAAGGTAATATAGTGCAAACTAACAAGTGTGAATAAATGTGTTGAGGTCAAACACTTGAGAGAATCCATCGATCAGGGGACATTGATGTATTCCCAAAAAACTATTGATGGCAAGAGAACCTGCCATTGATGACTACAAGTCTCAAGGCACTCAAACATGACTCTAGGTTCCTATCCCAGAATAAATGATCTGAAGTCGATGGGATGAAATCTATTGGAAGGAGGAAATTAAGGCATCCCCCATCATCCAACATGAGGTACTCAGCAAAGCTGTATAATGTGGAAGGACTCGATCATAATGCGCACAAACCAGTAACTGTACCAGGAATGGCCAACATGCAAAGTCAAGATAACTAAGGAATGGTCGACTCAGGCTTCAACTTCCTTTGAACAAGAGCATAAAGGTGAATGGTGATTGAATGTAGGTAGTATAGACTTGATATACAAAATTGGGACATCTCTGCAACATAGGAGGCATCGACAGAGGCTCCATAGGGACTGGAAGCTTAACCAATCGGTGGAGATAAACTCAGAGAAATGAGCACAAATCCTAAGGTCAAACTATTAAACCAACCAACATATGTGATATACAATGCTCTGTTTGAAGGTGACACGACTCAACTGCAGCCAAAGATAACATCTTTTCTTGTCTAGCTTTTTGGTTTTTTGATTTTTTTTTTGGACTTTTTCAAATATTTTGAAAGCTTAAAAAAGAATAAACTTGCTTTATAGTTATAGACTAGGAGGAGATGAGTGTCAAATGGGAAAACAAACTAGTTCCAAGCAATGGAACATACCTATTCTCAATGCAAGGACACATGTGTAGGATAGCGACACTCGGGGGAAAGTCCCCTCCTAGTAAAAATCGGGAATCAAGTTGTGAAGGATATATAAAATGGCTCTGCATGGCTAGACATGAGACAAGATCGGGCTATATGGCTGATACTCAAAGTCAAGGAAGCCGACACAAGGCTCAATGAGGTAGGAAAATCTCATGATAATGCAATTACAACTTGACATAAGGGAGTCCTGGGGAAATAGGCCAGCAAAAGATCAAGAGGTGTATGAGGCTCTTATGAAATTCCATGGTGATACTATACAACGGACTCCCACACCCTAAAGGACAAAGTGTCGGCATGGATACAAAATACAACTAAGGAGCTAACTAGGGCACCCATGTGTTGCAGCTGCAACATTTTCCCAAAATTCTAAAAATTTAGGGACCCTCCTTTTAATTCGGTTTTGCTCAGCTCTTTGGGTTTGCTTGATGTTTGTTCAAGGAATATTTTTATGCCAATGATGTTTTACAGCTTGCATGTATTTCTTGCCCCGCCGTTGGAATATTTCGAGACTATGAATCGGAAATGCAGTTAACTTCCTGCCCGTCGTTGCGGAGACGCAGTTGAATGACGATCCGATCCAAGGTGTACTTGCCTCTGATGTGCTTTATTTTATTTTCCTATTATCAGTGGCCTTATTGGAATACCGTTGAAACGTTTTGTCTCTACAGTTTCCGCCGTCGCAGATGATGTATTGTGAGCCCCCTCATGGTTGTGTTGATTTTTTGATCCCTGCCCATGTTGATTTGCAAGACTGTAGTCTTGTAGCTTCCACCGTTGCGGCTCTAGAAGGGACTATTTTTTTTATTGTGTTTGATTTATGTTTGCCACTTTGCTGATCTTTTTTACTTAATTCTTGTTTGTTTTACCTCTAATTTTGATTGGTCTGCGAAACTCAGTGTCTTTACGGTTTCTGTTGTTGTAGTGCTTCAACCAACTATTGGTCCAAGGTCTTAATCTGGTGAACTCCGATGCGAAGTGTTTATTTATTTCTCTTGCCAATGCTTCATTTGACACTTCAGATCTCGTAGTCATTTCATCATCCACTGTTGCAGAGAAGTAGCTGGCATGATCGCTGATCCCTTAGCCTTTTGCCGCCCGATGGTCATGTTTTCCCGCTGATTGTTTGTTTTATCGGGATATATATATATATATATATATATATATATATTGGGGGATTGGGGTTTTATTTTCTATTATTTTTTCTGTGAATTTCCTGCGCTGTTGTTGTCGTGGTGAACGTGACATTGTACTCACTATCGGTACCTCATTCCTAGGTGGTACCACCGTGGAAGTTTGCAGATTCTTCTCGCCAGTCGCACAGTGCCTTGCCAGGTAGGCCATTATTCTCGTTTCTACCTCTTCCTTTCAAATTGTTGAACTGGGGTTGTCGCCCTTGGTTAGTTCCCACCTCTACGGTTAATGAATATCTAGCTTTATGTTTTTCAACACTTATATAGTTTGTGTAGACGTTATGGCTGTCCGGTGGGGGGTTTTTGTTTTCTGCATGCTTAAATTCGTTGGCGTTATGAGTTTGTGAACCGCATCGGGCTGTGTGGGAAATCGGTGCAGACGAGTGTTGCACTGTCTACACCAGTTTCCCCCAGTTTGTGTATGGCCATCCGGGGAGGGTAGTTCCCTGTTAGTTTGAAGAGGAAGGTGTTTTCTTGTTTATTTCAAAGTACCGAGGTTTTGGTTTCCTATTCTTTGGGTCACTCACGTTCTTGTGGACTAGGGTCGTGGTTTTGAAGTGCACCTCGTTTCAAACGAGATTGGGAATAGGATGATTTATTTCATAGCGCTAAGGGTGAGACTGTTTTCCTTAACGAGGGGGATTTTCTTAAATTTAGCGAGGCCATGATGTTATGAGTTAATTACGCAAATTTTTAGTCATGGCCAGAATTTAGTTCTTTGTGCAGGTTTGTTTTTGTGCAGGAACCCTTGGTATTTAAATGCTCATGTAGTTTGTCTCCATTCTTTTAATATTATTTAGAGATGGCTCAACAGGACCTAAAGGATTTTGTGTATGACAGGGAAATCCTTCTGAATACGAGATGTCTAAAAGGAAGAAGAAGAAGCCCCTATAGTGGAGGAGGAACCCGATGTTGAAATTGTCACCAAGGTTGAATACAGTTACAAAGACACCAGATGCATAGTGGGTGTGGAACCTGAATATAAATGGGGGGAAATCTACAGACTGATAACACATCGGGAGGTACCTGACATCAGTTTTGAGGAAGAAAATATATATGTAAATATAGAGAGATATACTTTGATGAGGGTTGCTACCAGACCTGAGCTGTTCCTATGCTCAGAGGTGATTGGATGGATTCTGCCCAGGGCAGACATAACTACCATGATTTTGGCCAACGTTGAAAAACAGGGTTATGCTGCTTATATCCCTGGTTACATATCACTAGCCTACCACTTACTGGAATCCTAGGTTTACTTGACTAAAGACTGGCTAAAGAAAATTAAACTGGACCTAGTTGAGACATTGAAAAGAATGCTGGTACCTGGCAAGAGTTTCAGAACTAGGCCATTAGGGGAATATGACACTGCCACCTTAAGGACCCCTTATAGGTTCATTGCCTTGATGCTGAACAGGATTTTCGGGAGAGCCCACGGTAAAAGTTTTAAGTTGGGTTGGGTTCCTATCATCTTCTATGTTGCAACCCAAGGCACCGTGTTCAACTGGGTGAACATTGTATCAAACAGCCTCTCGGCCTACATTGCTTCAGCCTTGGGAGGGGTGTCCCAGAAAAAATTAGAGCTCTACATGAGCTCCATACTGATCGATTGCATACTGTGAAACCAACCCTTCCCAAACCTGAGGTGTATTTGGGACCAAGATATAACACCAGTCTACTCATCCTACAAGCCATTGTGGGCACACAAGTACCATAGTCACTATAGAGAAGTGTGTGAAAACTTCATTATGCCATTATATAGATTGATTTTCTTAGAAGAATGCAATTGCATGTCAAAAGAAGTGTTGCAGGTTATTGAAGAATATGCAGATTACTACTTAATGGAGGATGGACTGTATATCAGAATGTATGGATGCTCCAGAGCACCTTCACTACTTCCAAAATATGCCACTGATTATGTGGTATACAAGGAGGCAGTCAGGCAGGTCTTCTTGGATGGCACAGGGAGTTTTTTATTTGAACATAAGAAGGAAACTTATCCTCCCTTACCATTCAGGTTGGGAAGCTATAAGTTCTCAAGAGTTAAGAAAGCCGATGAATTTGTAGAAGAATTGGGGAAATTCCATTTTGGGGAAATAAATTTCCATAGGAATGATTCCCGGAATAAAGTGGCAGAACACTGCAGGGAAGCAAATGTACATTTTGAGTATACAAGCCACTTGGATAAAGACGAATCAGTTTTCCAAAATGCAGAAAACATAACTGCATTAAAAAGAAGATTTAAAAGGAAAATCACTACTAAAGGCAGGAAAGGGCAAGATGAGAAGAAAAAATCAGAGGAAGAGGAAGCTAGGAAAAGAGATGAAGATGCTAGGAGACTAGCACAGGAGGCTGAAGGTTGGATCAGAAGTGAGGAGGAACAAAAGAGGAAAGCTGAACAAGAAGCAGCTAGAAGTGCAGAAGAAGCTGCCAGGAGTGAAGAAGAAGAAAGGAAAAGGAAAATGGATGAGGAACTTAGGAAGTAGGAAGCAGAAAGATTAGAACTGACAGGGTCTATTACAGAGCAACAAGCTTCCAATCCTGTAGACATTCAGGTTCATGATATGGGTAATATTGATTTTCAAGACCCTGAGGCAGCTGCTAGTAGCACATTAGGATGGGTGGTTGTTCCTACCCTAAGACTGATCCCTTTCGAGCAGAAGAAAGGGGAAGAGGTGCCAGACTTCAACACTGTTTTTTACGACAGGGAACAAAAAGAATTGTGAAGAGGATTGAGAGGAAAGTCGAGACTGGGGGGCAGTCGGGGAAAATGATTAATGATACAACCATGGTGTATGGGATAGACAAGGATCCAAGATTCACTATCAGAGCTGGATCAACATTGATCCATGCTTCTGAGGACAATGTGGATTGTATAATGACTGACCTTAAACAATCAAAGAAATCGGCTGCCCAACTAAAAGATACGCTAAGAAGGGAGAGAGAGGAAAGTAATAAATTGAAAAGGAAGTTTGAAGAAATGCAACATGAAATAAAGTATTCAAAATCAGAGCTCCAGTTCCTCCAAATAGAGAAGAGATCTTTGGAGGTGGCCTAGGAAAGTCTAGAAAAATTGCAGCAGGAATGTGAGGGGCTAAGGGCTGAAAAGGATGGGTTGAAAACGATGTGTGAAAGTCTTCATACATAAAAGGATCAGCTGCTAAGTAAGATAGGGGAGCTGGAGTTACAGAAAGCTACCTTGGAGGAGTCAAAGAAGCAATCTCAGGTGCAGACAACAGAGCTTAAAGAACAAGTTACTTCATTAGCAGCAGCTCTAAAAGAAGCTAGGGAATAGGAAGCCAACCTTTAGCCTTTCAAGGAGCATGTTTTAGCACAAAGGAGCAATATGCACAAGCTACAAGTATCCATAGAACAATAGAGGTGCAATATTTTGCAGATAGACAATAGACTAGAAGAAATTTTGGAAACTTCTTCATATTTTGTGGACAGATCGCAAGACATTTTAGAAGTCCTGAGGGGAAGAATGACAAGAATAGAGGCCAATGAGGAGATCCCTATAGACCTACCAGCAAAATATCACCTAGGCCTGAAACAAGACTATGCCTTATTAGAATTTTCCATAAACACAGCCGAAGAATTTAAGAAGGCTGTAAAATAGACAAAGGGAGCATGTACAAAGTTCTGTAGGAGACTTTTAATTAATTATAATCGTTGTCAAGTTGCTGCTGAATAGAGAATGGAAACCTTTCTAGACCACAACCTATTTTTGGAGATGTTGCAACATAGATATAAGGAAGATGAACAAAGGATTCAGCACATCAAGGCCCTAGATGAGCAGACCCTGAGAAATGAGGTAGCTCATTCAGTGGTCATTGTACAGTTGCTAGAGGATCAACTACGCCTGATCTCAGCCAGGATCGAAGTAATAAGAAACTAGGCCGCTAAATTTGAAATCAATATTTGTTTTTTAGAACCTTTTGAGTTCAAAAAAATTGCCTCAGAAGCTTTAGCATGGAAGAAGTTCTTAAACGATCAAGCGGGGCCCTCCTCATAAGTGATTTATTTGCTTGTTTTTATTGTAATATATTAAGCACTTAATGTAAGTAAAGTGTGGGAGGTGAAGCGTTGGGGAAGACCAAGAGTCATTTGTGGGCAGCCCAATAGTTTTGGCTTTTGTATAAATATAGAAGAATTAGATAGGAGAGGGGATTTTTCCCAAACAGACTTGTGAACTACTTGTTGTAATAGGAACTATTTCGTTTTGCAATAATAAAATTACAATTTTTCCTGTTGGAGAAAGTGTTGTGTGGAATGTTCAAATGTGATGAAATGAACAATGTTGAAGGGGAACTATTTCGTTTTCAGCTGTGTTTCGTTAACTATGAGATCGTTCTAACTTTCTGAACCTATGTTTTTATTTGAATGTTCTCTGGTTTATTCTGTGATAATTTCCACTATGAGTAATGGATGTTTTAACAAATGACGAGCTAGCTTGTTGTGCATATCTTTATTCATATTTATGTGTTTTGATTATAAGAACAACTATCTGTGATTTATCTTAACATATGAACAGTATTACATTACTCATGAATTGATAATCTTCCTCCCCAGGGACAGCTTAGTTAATATTGTTTTTTCAGTTGTGTGTGATTTAGATGCGAGAGAGCCTAAGACGAGAGGTAAGAACTTGAGCATCAAATTGTGACCATTCCTCGCATTCTTCATCAATTTGCATATTAGATAGGCACCTGCATATCATACTTAAAGTCAAAATACAAAAATATACATGGTGGACCGGGCCGCAACCGGTAAAACCCCTTGTTTTTGTTACTTGACCTACGATAGCCGGACCGCAAACCGGACGGATTCCCGATACCAAACAGTCACAGGCTAGTTGGGAACGTTGACTGGGGAGAATCCCTTACTGTTGTTTCCTGTGAATTTCTAGGCCTCAATAGTTTCTAGCGCTAGAAGGAGGGCCACTAGTGCATGGCTGGCTGGGGAAATCCATTTCCTTGAAATTACTCCACCAGTGATAGTTTTGAAAGCAGTTTATTTCTTGATCCAAATACTGAAGAGAATAGAGAACATTTGTTTTCTGTGGAAAACCAAGTAGTCAATGATCTAAGAAGACACACACGGGCCTATGTAAAGAGTATTTGAGGATTACCCACTATCCCTGATTTACCCCGAGGAGAATACAAGAAGAAAGATCGTCCCATCTTGGAAGATTCAGTGTTGGTTGGAGATTTGGAAGAGTTAGTAGAAGTAGCATTACAGGAAGTTGTTCAACCTTTGAATCAAGTGGGCCCAAACACACCTTACTGTTCTCCTGTGCATACTCATGTTCCTTCACCTCCTCACTCTCCACCCAGACTCATGGCAGGTGTAAATGCAAATCAACCACTTAACCCACCAAATCCACCACCGGCTTGGAAAGCCAGATCACCCCTGAACTTAACACCTCCGTTGCATGACTTACCTCAAGCTTTTGAGAAGATGCTGCTCAAGTTTGATCCAAATGAGAAGGTTGTAGTAGATGAACATTTGCAAAGTTTCTATTTGGAAGTAGAGGGATTAAGGGCTGGGGAACATGAGGATGTAGTTTGTATACTTTTCCCCCATACCCTTAAAGGAGCAGCAGCATCATGGTATTTTGGTTTTCCTGCAAACTCTATCCTAGACTGGGATACCTTTGAAAGGATTTTTAGAAGTAAGTATGCAGCCCAAAAGACGCATGCAACACTAATGAAAGTTTTAGGCGCTTTAAAAAAATAAATAAAAGAAAATGTACATAATTTTACTCAAAGATTTTCTACTTACCTTAAGAATTTCTCTGCAACTGATAAGCCCTCTGACAAAGTTCTGATTGAGTGTTATACCTCAGCTTTAGGTCTTGACTTGGCTATGTTCGCAAAAGCTCAAGTTAAGCCTACGTTATCAGAGACTTATGAAGAAGCAAAAAGTGTAGAGGCCGAAAAGGAAAGTATAGGAGATTATCCTGAATAGTCTGGAGAAAAAACTCCAGGGAAGAGATCCTTATTGATGTCTAAACCTAAAGAGGAGCAATCACATGATTTTGAGGGGATGTTAAAGATGATGCAAAATCTTTCCAATAGAATAATAGATTTGGAGAAAGAAAAAGAAGCTCAGAAAGCATATAAGCCGTATTACAAGAAAAGAGAAGATAACAACCAATCCAAACCCCCTCCGCACGGTTCAACATCGATGAATTTAACAGAGGCGGGGATGGATAATTTTTTCACTTTTCACCAGCAACCCCATTCCGAAAAGAATTGTCCTCAATGGATAAATTAAATGACATTGGTGATGAATCAGCTGTTGGATTCTAAATTAGCCGAGGATAGTGATGAAGAGGAAAAGGGTAGTAAGACCACAGAAAAACAAGAGAATGACACCATATTTTTATGGGATTGTGTCTCGCTTTTTGATACAGAAAGAAGTAATCTGAAACCTAAGAGTATACCAGAAATTCAAATGACAACAAAAGGCCTAGATTTGGTAAATAAAGACAATTCAATGGTCTCAAAGATTAAGAAGTTGCAAGATAATGTCAGGAGACAACCAAAGAACAATTTTGATGGCAAAGTACCTGAAATCACCATTATCAGCCATGATACGAAGCAAATAAACAAGATTGTTAAGCCAAGACCAAGTAGGTGATGACAAAGAAAATATTAAAAGTCCTGAAGAACCAGAGGAAGACATACCCACCAAAAACCAACCTGTGGAGGAAGATGTCGAATCAATTGGGGAGGGGAAAGCTAGGTTTAAAACCCCACCTTTCCTTTTGAATTTGGAAATTTTGAACCATAAGGTGCATTATTTTTTGGTATATTTTGGATCATCAGTAAATGTTATGCCACTGATGGTCTGTAAAAAAATTAATGGGCGGCCAAAACCTATTGCTTGGGAAGTTACTCAATTAGACAGAACTAGTGTCAAAGTAGTCAGGGAAATGGAGAATGTTCTCATTCGTTTATTTGCAAATGAAAAGATATGTCAATTTATTGATATTGTGGTGGCAAACATACTGGATGGGTATGGACTTATTTTGAACCGAGACTCGTCTGCAAGGTTAAAGGGGTATTTTGCTTCAGATTGGTCACATTTATGGCTGCCTCATAAAGGGGTCCCAAACTGGATCAAAATCTTAAGGGAACCTTACATGAAGCACACTATCACTAAGTTGGAAGAAGAAAATGAATTAACAAATTGTGTTTTGGGGAATTATCTAATGGAGCTTGAACTAAGACATCGTGAATTAGAAGAAGCAAGCAATATCATAGACACTCATCCCGATCTCCTTTAATGTTCAATGGCTGATTGGATTGATTGTAAATTGGTAGACACAGTTTTGGTTTCAAAAATAGCGGAATTAGATAATGGTTAGGTATTTCACATTTGCAATCGAGCATAGCCCCTTAACTCATAAGTTAGTAGATCTATAGGTGTGGGCAGAGAGCTAATCAGGTAGTGGTTGGTTCTCAAATTTTACTTTGGTTTTTTTTTTTTGATAACCTTGTACATAAATAATTTGATGCAGTTTTTCACTTTGATTTGCACTGTTGTTTCTAGTTATTTTTTGTTTGTTTTGAATAAAAGAGGCAAAATTTTGGTTGCATGGAAAGCACCAGGGTTCTCGATTAACTCAAATATTTGGGATAATATTGTGCATTCTTGGTTGAACTGATAGAATTTCTTCTAGTAAGTATTTTTCCTAAATGGCTATACGCTCATTGAAGTCCTGCTTAACCCCTGAAAATAACTCAGAATCAAAAGTTTGGAATATTATTTCGAGGCTCCATCCATTTCACATCTAAAATGTCCTAGGGGGTGATAGCAAAGGATCCACAGAAAGGAAGCAAGGTAAACAGTTTATTATATATAAATGATCCCATGCCAAAATTTAGAAAAAAAATCCTAGAGGCTGTTAAGAGTCAAACTCCTAAAAGAAGCAATACATATCAAAAAAAAGTATCAAAAACGTTAATACCAATTTGCCAAAAGTTCTTCTCTGTCCATGAGTTGAAAAGTAAATACATCTCTCACACAAAAGGACACTATGGACAGAAGAGCCTGAATAAAATTCAGAAAGAGAGGCATATGGAGGACTCAAAAGAACAAAAAGTTCAAAAGGCACAAAAGTGCAATTGGCATGGGAATGAGGAACAAATGAATTATTCTATTTACCATATGTTACGATCCTTTGGTGTCCAAGCTAGAAACTACCCAAAGGCAGAGGTAAAATAAAACTCATCTACTCAGCCTCATAAGAGTTATCCGGACTTTGAATATTTTGGTGTTCCCATTTCGAAAAAATGGACTGTCATCAATGATTTAAATGCGTGTGTTTGCCAGTTTCGGAATACAAGAATCTAGAATAATTCAACATATGAGTTAAGTGGCTAAATAGTCTTGTACTGAGAGAAGAGTTGATTCAGAAATCTGGGGTTCACCAGGTAGTCACCAATTGTTGCAGCTGCAACATTTTCCCAAAATTCTAAAAATTTCGGGACCCTCCTTTTAATTTGGTTTTGATCAGCTCTTTGGGTTTGCTTGATGTTTGTTCAAGGAATATTTTTATGCCAATGATGTTTTATGGCTTGCATTGATTTCTTGCCCCACCATCAGAAGCTTTCGAGACTATGAATTGGAAATGCAGTTAACTGCGCGCCCGCCGTTGCGGAGACGCAGTTGAATGACGATCCAATCCAAGGTGTACTTGCTTCTGATGTGCTTTATTTTATTTTCCTATTATAGGTGGCCTTATTGGAATATCGTTAGAACTTTTTGTCTCTATAGTTTCCGCCGTCGCGGATGATGTATTGTGAGCCCCCTGATGGTTGTGTTGATTTTTCCGATCCTCACCCATGGTGATTCGCAAGACTACAGTCTTGTAGCTTCCGCCATTGCAGCTCTAGAAGGGACTATTTTTACAATTGAGTTTGATTTATGTTTGCCACTTTGCCGATCTTTTTCACTTAATTCTTGTTTTTTTTACCTCCAATTTTGACTGGTCTACAAAAGTCGGTGTCTTTACGGTTTATCCTGTTGCGGCGCTTCAACCAACTATTGGTTCGAGGTCTTATTTTGGTGAACTTCGATGTGAAGTGTTTTATTTATTTCTCTTGTCGATGCTTCATTTGACACTACAGATCTCATAGTCGTTTCATCATCCGCTATTGCAGAGAAGCAGCTAACATGATCGTCGATCCCTTAGTCTTTTGGCGCCCGATGGTCATGTTTTCCCGCTGATTGTTTGTTTTACTAAGATATATATATATTGGGGGGTTGGCGTTTTATTTTCTATTATTTTTTCTATGAATTTCCTGCACTGTCGTTTTCGTGGTGAATGGGACATTGTACTCACTGTCAGTACCTCATTCCTAGGCGGCGCCACCGTGGAAGTTTGCGGATTCTTCTCGCCTGTCGCACAGCGCCTTGCCAGGTAGGCCATTATTCTTGTTTCTACCTCTTCCTTTCAAATTTTTGAACTGGGGTTGTCACCCTCGGTTAGTTCCCACCTATGTGGTTAATGAATACCTAGGTTTACTTTTTTCAGCGCTTATATAGTTCGTGCAGACATTATGGCTATCCGGTGGGGGGTTTTTGTTTTCTGCATGATTAACTCTGTGTATGGCCGTCCGGGGAGGGTAGTTCCCTGTTGGTTTGCAGAGGAAGTCATTTTCTTGTTTATTTCAAAGTACCGAGGTTTTGGTTTCCCAGTCTTTGGATCACTCACGTTCTTGTGGACTAGGGTTGTGGTTTTGAAGTGCACCTCATTTCGAACGAGATTGGGAATAGGACGATTTATTTCATAACGCCGAGGGTGAGACCGTTTTCCTTGAAGGGGGGGATTTTCTTCAATTTAGCGATGCCACGATGTTATGAGTTGATTACACAAATTTTTAATCATGGCTAGAATTTAGTTCTTTGTGCAGATTTGTTTTTGTGCAGGAACCCTTGGTATTTAAATGTTGTTTGTTTATTTTTCATAGCTTCAATCATGACTAGCCTAAACGAGGTAAATGCTCATGTAGTTTGACTCCATTCTTTTAATATTATTTAGAGATGGCTCAAGAGGACCTAAAGGATTTTGTGTATGCCAGGGAAATCCTTCCAAATACGAGATGTCTAAAAGGCAGAAGAAGAAAGCCCCTATAGTGGAGGAGGAACCCGATATTGAAATTATCACCAAGGTTGAATACACTTACAGAGACACCAGATGCATAGTGGGTGTGGAACCTGATTATAAATGGGGGGAAATCCATAGACTGATAACACATCGGGAGGTACTTGACACCGTTTTTGAGGAAGAAACTATATATTCAAATATAGAGAGATCTGCTTCGATGAGGGTTGCTACCAGACCTGAGCTGTTCCCGTGCTCAGAGGTGATTGGATGGATTCTGCCCAAGGCAGACATAACTATGATTTTGGCCAATTTTGACAAATAGGGTTATGCTGCTTATAGCCCTGGTTACGTATCACTAGCTTACCACTTACCGGAATCCCAGGTTTACTTGACTGAAGACTGGCTAAAGAAAATTAATCTGGACCTAGTTGAGACATTGAAAAGAATGCTGGTACCTGGCAAGAGTTTCAAAACTAGGCCATCAGGGGAATATGACACTGCCACCTTAAGGACCGCTTATAGGTTCATTGCCTTGATGCAGAACAGGATTTTCAGGAGAGCCCACGGTAAAAATTTTAAGTTGGGTTGGGTTGCTATCATCTTCTATGTTGCAACCCAAGGGACAGTGTTCAACTGGGAAAACATTGTATCAACAACCTCTTGGCCTGCATTGGTTTAGCCTTGGGAGGGGTCTCCCAGAAAAAATCAAAGTTCTACATGAGCTCCATACTGAGCGATTGCATACTGTGCAACCAAACCTTCCCAAACCTGAGGTGTATTTGGGACCGAGATGGAACACCAGTCTACTCAGCCTACAAGCCACTATGGGCACAGAAGTACCATAGTCACTATAGAGAAGTGTGTGAACACTTCATTATGCCATTATATACATTGATTTTCTTAAAAGAATGCAATTGCATGTCGGAAGAAGCATTGCAGGTTATTGAAGAATATGCATATTACTACTTAACGGAGGATGGACTATATATCAGAATTTATTGATGCTCCAGAGAACCTTCACTACTTCCAAAATATGCCACTGATTATGTGGTCCACAAGGAGTTATTTAGGAAGGTCTTCTTGGATGGCATAGGGAGTTTTTTATTTGAACACAAGAAGGCAACTTATCCTCCCTTACCATTCAGGTTGGGAAGCTATAAGTTCTCAAGAGTTAAGAAAGCCGATGAATTTGTAGAAGAATTGGGGAAATTCCATTTTGGGGAAATACATTTCCCTAGGAATGATTCCCGAAATAAAGTGGCAGAACACTGCAGGGAAGAAAATGTACATTTTGAGTATACAAGCCACTGGGATAAAGACGAATCAATTTTTTGAAATGCAGAAAACATAACTGCATTTAAGAGAAGATTTAAAAGGAAAATCACTACTAAAGGAGGGGAAGGACAAGATGAGCAGAAAAAAGTAGAGGAAGAGGAAGCTAGGAAAAGAGATGAAGATGCTAGGAGACTAGCACAGGAGGTCAAAGGTTGGCTCAGAAGTGAGGAGGAAGAAAAGAGGAAAGCTGAAGAAGAAGCAGCTAGAAGCATAGAGGAAGCTACCAGGAGTGAAGAAGAAGAAAGGAAAAGGAAAATGGATGAGGAACTTAGGAAGAAGGAAGCAGAAAGATTAGAATTGACAGGGTCTATGACAGAGAAACAAGCTTCCAATCCTGTAGAAATTTAGGTTCAGGATATGGGTAATCCTTATTTTCAAGACCCTGAGGCAGCTGCTAGTAGCACATTAGGACAGGCTATTGTTCCTACCCTAAGATTGATCCCTTTCGAGAAGAAGAAAGGGGAAGAGGTGCCAGACTTCAACACTATTTTTTTCGACAGGGAAACAAAAAGAATTGCTCATGAATTGATAATCTTTCTCCCTAGGGACAACTTAGTTAATATTTTTTTTCTTCAGTTGTGTGTGATTTAGATGCGAGAGAGCCTAAGACGAGAGGTAAGAACCTATGCATCACATTGTGACCACTCGTCGCATTCTTCATCAATTTGCATCTTAGATAGGCACCTGCATATCATAATTAAAGTCAAAATACAAAAATATACATGGTGGATCGGGCCGCAACCGGTAAAACCCCTTATTTTTGTTACTTGACCTACGGTAGCCGGACTGCAAACCAGATGGATTCCCCATACCAAATAGTCACAGGCTAGTTGGGAACATTGACTGGGGAGAATCCCTTGCTGTTGTTTCCTGCAAATTTCTAGGCCTCAACACCATGTAAGGTCAAACTCTACCATTCACATCAAGTCACTTCTAAAACAACAAGAAGGTTCTGTGACAGGATAGAATGGGTTCGTACTTAAGGTTATAATGAAATGGTCATAAGGTCATGCAAAATGAAAATGGAGGTGAAAACTAACCTATGTTCCATTTTAAACATCATACCTAAAATCAGCATGAACAAAACAAAACAATGATCAAAACGACGCTCAAAACGGTCTCCTACATCATTATATTAGTAAAAAACGGTCCAAAAGGGTCAGAAACGGTCCCAAACTCTAGAAAATGGGGTAAAAATTCTAAAAAATTTGAAATTTTTTTATAAATAGTAAAAAATTCAAAATATTATTTAACATTTGAAATTTTTACCCAATTGAGTTCAGAACTTCAAACGTGAATTCCAGGAGTTTTAGCTGGCGGAATTCGACACTGTTTTTTCCAGGTAACTTCCCATGCCTTGATCTTTCATTTGCATGTAAATTTTTCAAATTTCCATGGTAAAAAATGATTTCTAGGCTACTCTATAATATGTGCCTCAGCCCACATGAAATTGAGGATTTTTCTGCGTATAGGGCTGGCTATACGCGGAAAAATGCCTCAAAGTCGCTTACATACGCGGTTGTTTAGCAAACAGTTGCATATGCAGTCGTGTTTAAGTTTTTCTAAGACAACTAATGACCAAAACTAAAATTGAATTTGTAGGATGGTACTAGAATTGAGGAAACGAGAGCACAAGGGTGTAGAAAAAGCAATACACGGTGATCTAATGGCTCAACAAGCTCTTTGTGCGTGCGGGCTCTACAAGTTTTGGTGTCTTGGTGGCTTAAGGGCCAAACCAAGACTACTGTAGATACTAGTAGACTACTGGGATCCTGACTTAGAGTCGTTCCATATCGATGAGATGTCCCTCACCATAGAATTGGAGGACATATACTTCATTAGAGGATTGTCCTAACAGGGAGAAGTGGTGAACCTACATTCTCGCGGGCCCGGAGGTGGCCTCACCATAGATGAGTATATAGCTGTATACTATTATCCGGACACAGAGAAGGTGGGGAGTCAGATCCCAACTAAATCCATACAGGTACTAGGCCTAAATACCATTCTACTAACACTCAGTAGGATAGCAGGTCTAGCCTCACTCCACCAGGCCTCGTGGCCTCTGATGTTCTATGCAGTGGAGTGCATGAGACCCACAGTCTACTATTGGAGTACTGTGCTGTTGAGCAACATGAAGCAATAGCTCAGCGACTGTAAAATGGGCAGGGTACGAAAATTCATTTCAGGAATATACTAAGCACATTCTTCTTCGAGTGTGTTTTGACACTTAGTCCTAGATTTGACGTTCCTCTTCACGGGGTTCGAGATCCGGCCCAACGACGTTGGGCAGATGCGATGCACAAACTGGGAGGAGGTAGGGTGTCCAACCCCTACCCAGTTGACTTCTTTCCATGGTGGCGGCGGTAGATAGTTGCCATCGATGATTACCCCTATGCGGGGATAGATTTTTGGGGAGATCCCGACATGCCTCTACCACCAAGATCAGCATACGGTGACATTGGTAACGAATCCAACCCTCTTTTTAAGTTTTTGAATTATTTGATTTTTTTGTGTTTTTTGATATATAGAATCAAAAGACATGTTTTTACATGACAACACATAGTGACATCCTATCATATGTATGCAGATGTAGGACCATGGCAGCCTGACGGTTTCCCTCGTCATAGATGGAGGGGGTGAGGAGATGATATCATGGGTGTGGATGCAGAGCAGACGCTCCAAATCATCCACACAAACTTTGTGCAGCTGACACATAGGGTACCCATGGTGTAGGTTGAGGACCTGCCTCAGGCCATGCACCATCAGGTGGTGGGTGTACCACAAACATGGGTGCAGTTGTTTCGATGGCTATCTAGAGCCGTGGTGACTTTCCACAATCAGAACCCCCCTCCTCCTCCCTAGGCTTAGATACCTGGAAGTGACACATTTTTGTACTATTGTGTATTATATTCTGGTGGCTTAGAAGCCCCATTTTTGTATTATGACACTTATGTATAATCACATTTTGGATGTTTAATGAAAAACTTTTATGATGATCGATTTTATTTATTTACATGTGTAAAAATGTATGTTCGCGATGAGCTTATTGTCTGTGAAACAAATGCCAATCCAATGCATAGTTAGAATATGAGTCAGCAACTTGATTATCAATTCTTGGGACATGTATGTATGTTATGTTGTCAAATTGTCGTTCTAATAATCTCACACGTAAGAATATTTGTAATAATGTTGGATCCCTAACATGATATAAGCCATTAAGCTGTGACACTACTAACTGCGAATCAAGACGTACCTCAAGAGAGAAAACACCATGTGAAATGGCATCTTGTATAAGCTCGATAACGACACTATATTCAGCAAAATTGTTTGAAGAGGGCTGTAAACATACGCCTCCTGAAGACAATACCTGACCCGTAGGAGTATAAATCACCCAAGTAGTAGAGGCTGAGTGTTGAGTGTGGTGGTTAGCACCATCAGCGAATCCTATGTAAATGGAAGAATCCATCGACATCTGCCATAAGAAATGAAAGCTAATCAACAAACCTGATTGTAGCAAGGATTTCTCCCTACTACAGGGGCAGGAATGGCTCCCTTATGCCTATAGGGCACAAGGGTAGGTTCCTGCTAATGGTGAAATGCAGAAAACAGAACGGAAATAACATGAGCAGAACAGTAAACTAATCTAAGAACTAAGAACAGAAAACTGAAGCTAAGCTAGAATTTAAGCTAAGAAGAGAACAGAAAGAAGGAGATGAAGCACTGGTGAACCCCTCTACAGAAAATGGGTTAGGGTTCCGCCTCCTTAAAACCTGCAAATAAACTTAAGCTACAATGGAAAACCTGCAAAACAATGTTAATGACAAAACCTACAAATGGAGGCAAGGGTTAGAAAGTAAAGCATATTAAGAAGCAAAGAAATAAACATAAAATCACAAATATACCTTCTCTAGTGGGAATGGGCCACCATGCCCTAGCTCATGGGAGCACCTCTCTTGGTTTTGGAGCAATGTCTCAATGGGAATGGAAATGGAGGAGAGGGAGGGTGGGTGGTTTGAGAGGAAAAGGTCTCAAATCATATACGGGAAGCATAACAATAGGCAATGGGAGAAGTGTTTTGAGAGTGACTCCCCACCCTCCTTTTATAGCTTTTCCAAGGGGTTTTAGGGTTTTAAGCCCTTGGTCAGGGTTTTAGCCCCTTTTTTGGGCCTTTATCCCCTTCTACCCTAAATTTAGCCCCTTTTTTGAGGGCTTTAACTCCTAGGGGGCTATTTTGGGCTCCTTTTTGGGGTTTTTAGCCTTTTTTCTTCATCCTTAGGCTATTTGGAGGTGTGGGGGTCTATTGGAGGGTCTTATGGAGTGATATGAGGGTTGTGAGATGGTGTCCTTGTGTGGTGTAGGCCATTGAGAGCTATGTGGGGGATTTTTTGGTTAACATATTTCCCCCTAATGTGTGAGGGCAGGAGCTCAATGTATGGCCGATGGACATCATAGGATTTGCTGTGTAGAGGTGGTGCTTCCGAGGCTGGGGCATGGTGGCTTTTGGTTTTTGTATTAATTTGGTTCCCATCAATGGGTGAGATACAATAAATGTGTGACATGTATATGGATGAGGCGGGCATCCCCATGCTCGTGACAATGTCAAAAGAATCATTTGATCTATGCTCTAAAATACAAGAGCCGATCATATGCAACTGATGTTACAATAATGGTTTCCTCCATGTCAGGCTGAATACAATACTGATCTGGAACATTGGACCCATGGCATTCTCATGGAATGTTATATCTTCATGACTAATGGTCTGTTGGATCTGGTACATAGCTATGTGGACTCGCTGAGTGAGAATCAAAGTCTCTATGGTACAAGTATGCTGTATCAATCATAAAGGTATATCAAAGCACTGCTCGGGCTTCAGATCACTGTCTCCAACGCAACCCGAAAATCACAAGGGACATAACCTGTTTAGGTCCCTCGAGTGGACTCACCAATGTGCTAGAGTCGGGTGACATCTGGGGTCTTCGACCAAGTACTGTGCAGAACAAACCCTACACGAATCTCAACAGTGCGATGATGGAGTTGAAGTCGAGAACGTGAGAAACAACCATCCCATGAGGAACTAAGGAGTCCTCTCAAGTGGTCCAAGGAACTCATCGATGATGTTAATGAAACCAAGGTACAAGGAACTTTGGGTCTATCCTCTGGAATATGTGTGCTGGCATCGACAAAGGGAGACATGCCCTTAGTCAAGGCAATGATGTTTCCTTGACCAGGAGCATGAGGGATAACCGAAAGGTGTGAAGCAATCTGCGGACTGATTCACTGAATTAGGGGGAGGGGAGGGAAGGGAAAGAACTGAATAGGGGTAGGGGGGGAGTGGGGAGACTCAAACTTCCTTTGTTCAGAGTATGATGGTAGGGCAGACCAGGAAGCAAATGAAACTTGACTCAAGGGAATGGGATCATAGCTGTAATACCGGGAATGTTGCTGCAGATGAGAAATACTTGGAGGAGGTGGACACTTTTGATATTGATGGGATCCAAGGAAGACACATTGCAAAGTACTCTGAAGAAAGGAGACCCAATCTGAGGATGCTGCTAAATTGTTTTTTGTGGGGTAGTGTCTGGGGACACCGTTGTGGTACAATCTCATGGATTTTTGGCGAGCCCGAGAAGATAAATGCTCGATGGTGCTTTCAATTTTAGAGAGTCTGAAAGCATGAAGAAGACTCTAGTGGGAGCTCTTTTTCATTGGTAGTCTCTTGTGCCTGAAAAAGGATAAAAGTATACATAGGAGAGCTCGCCCATCCTGCAGGGGATGGGATACTTCTTTACCATTGGTAGTCCAATCAGGACAGAAAAGGTTAAACCTGCAGTGACTAGATGGTCATTCAAATACTTTTACAAGCATGAACGAAACCAAGTTTGCTCAGTGATATTTTGTTGTTGAAACAACTGGAAAAGAGGTTAACGACAACCGGTGGTGATATTTTTCGTAAAGTGCGGCCCCTTTGCCCAAGAAAGCATAAAAGTATGCAGAGGGGAATGGTCTTGGCTTGAGTGTGCCAAGGATGTCCTTTTCATGAGATGGTCTACATGGTCCGCAAAATGAGATAAATGAGACAATGTAGATGCCCTTTCCTATACTTTAGCGAGCAGGAAAGGAAGCAGCTGCGCTCGATGATATTTTCATTGTTTTAAGGAGTCAGAAAAGGGCTTAAACGAAACTCCAATGTGGTCAACTGACTGCGGTGGCATGAGCAGTGCCCCATGTCGAGACAGTGGACAGAGGTCCTAAGGTCATCCACACAGTATGGATATAGTAGAAGGCTCTCAAACATACCATCACATGTGTGGGATAGATCGCAACATAGGTCTGTAAGTCGGTACAGTAGAGGCACACAAACTGAGGTGGCTCTCGGACAGAGATCAGGAGAGCGTGTGTATGTGTTGTGGTGGATGAAATTGACCACATGTGATGTGAGTACAAGTCTGGAGGCATTTATATGCCAAATATGTGTAAGAAAAATAAATTGCTTTGTGGACGATGATCCCGATGTCCACGTAAGGTGCGGTGCATGGAAAAGACAACTATGTGTTAAAATTGCAAAATAAAAGCTAAAATTATAGTCCTTAACGGGAAGCGGCTCGAAAACTCGCATGAGTTACGGTCGGGAAGTATGATGCAAGTACAGGTCCGTAGACACTCGCATCTTCATGTCATGGCTCGTAAATCGAGGTTACTTGTGGGAGGTGGTCCCGAAATTGATTAATTAGACATGAGACGATGGTCTCATAAAGAGATATAAAACATTTGAGCCCAGAGATGTGAGAGGTGTCTCGAACAGGTTCCGAGTGACTTTTGACTAGCAACTGATGGTGCTGCCTTTGATAAAAACCTTGAAAAACAAGAAAAAAGAAAATGAAGTGACTCATTGGTGATGTTTAAGTGTAAAATTTCTTGAGGTAGAGCCCATTGCAGGGGTTCTCCAAGAGTTTTCCATCAGAGTCAATGAAGAGGTATGCCCCCTTGCCGAGATGAAGGTCATTGGCAAGGTGGGGTGATGAAATCTGGTCTTTTATGGGAAGAATCGATTCCACACTATGGTTTAAAGGGAATGGGGTAAAACTAGAGGTGATCTTATAGATCTCTCCGTCATCGCGTAAGTGGTTCCATGATAGATCAAGTGGATCTTCCACAGCTGATGAGACGGAAGGGAAACTAATGCTAGAGATTATGTAAATGGTATTGGTTGTGGTTTTTGTGGCCTTGCTCCCAGTCTCTATTGGAGGAAGAGGGGCAGGCCTAGAGATGAGATGAGTCTTTGTTGGACCTAGAGGTAGGTGCAACATCATCTCAATTGGATGGACATGAGTCAACACATCCTGGGGTCTTAGAGGTTGGGTAGGTTGTTCAAGGTACCACACATGATCTCCCAGTATGAAATCTTGTAGATGGAAGGTTACCAAGGAAAAATTACTCACGATCCCGGATGGTAGGAAAAGGAAAAGGAAAAGAACAAGGAAAAGGATCGTGTTGAGTGGGAATGAACCCCACTGTTTCAGTGGTAACTAAGGTTGAGGTTGCAACTGAGGTTGCGGTTGTGGCTGGGGAAACAATGGAAGAGACAGGTCTAATGGACCATCGATGATGGTGGAGACAAGAGGATATATAGAATTGGACATCACGTAAATGGACATGGTGTCTGAAGAAGGAGGTGGTGGGTGGACTTCTTCGATCAAGGTGATTTCAGACTCAAGGGAACGTTGGCGGAGGTCAGCTAAAGCCATTCAAAATTCAGGCAAGTCTTGGCAATGGTGAGAATAATGGCCATACAAGTTGCAAAGGGTGCAAGCATGGTTTGTCCTCAATGCCTTGTTCCTGACTATTGGCATGGTTGGGAGTTCAACCATGGGGATTTTTTTTTTGTATCCATGGCATCTAAATGTGCATAGATCTTTGGGATTTCAGGGCAATTTTGAGTTGGATGGCCCTGTTGCTCACAGATGATGCAAGGTGGGACTTGTCATGGTTCTGTGGTGACTTTGGCATTCTTTCCCTTGGCCCTTTTGGGTTTGGGTGGTTCAGGTGTAGGTACAGTGGTTGGATTGTGCGAACCAAGTGGAGGGTGAGACTCGACCACGATAGGTTGCACCGGGATTAAAACAACCTAGGGCATTGTTGGTTGAGCTGGTGGATCAAGATACCACACCGGGATGCCCAACGTAAAGTTGGGTAGGATAAAGGTAGCCATGACCGGCTTTCTCATGACATCAGGTGGGGGAAAGAGGAAGGGAATCGTATGGACTGGAGATCATCCTAGATAACTCCCTGCTGGTTGCTTGTGGGGGTGAGGTTGTGGTTGCGGCTACGCGTAATGCTGCTACTGTGGGTGACATTGCAGCTGCGGCGATGTTGTGGTTGTGGTTGGGGCTGTGGCTATGGTTGTTGTTTGGGTGCAGCGGTGCTTGACGAGACCATGCACAAGTCCACAGTTTGCTTTTGTGTTGGTGGTGGTGACACCAACAGGAAAGGAGCCGTCATGGTGGGATTGGTAAACAACCCAGGGCCCACATTCAATGGTGGGGAGGCTGGTGTGTTTTCAACCACAGTGTTGGTTGTAAGGATGATGTTAGCATGTGTGGTCACCAATTGTAGCTCAATGGTGGTGATGGTAGGGATAACATTGGCAGGTGTTGTTAACCCTTATGGATCATGATAGGTGAGCTGGTCAACCGTCACAATCTTCCCTTCGTGGGGGACCATCATGAGATGGAAGACAGTTCACACAACAGATCACATGGTGTAAATGTAACTCCTCCTAAGGAGGAGGTTGTAGTCCAGTTGAGCATTGAAAACTTTGATGTCAATCAGGACTGTCTTCCTTGCTAACGTGATGGGGACATGAGGGAGGATTCCTTGGGCTTTAGTGGGATGTCCATCATAAGCTCGAAGAGTCATGGAGGACGGTTGCAGAATTGGTGATCCAAGCTTTTTCCAAACCAAGGTAGACATGATGCACGTGGATGCTCCCTCATCCACTATGCATCGATGCACAACCAAATTTCAGATGGACACCGGGATTTGAAAGGCGATAGTGGAGTGCATGCATGGTTCCCTGTTCTCTGTGTCGAATGTGATCAACTTGGAGTCGATAGGGTCTACTGTCCCTAGGGCAGCTAGTAAGTATTTCCGCTATGTTGGGCATGTTTTAAGTACCTCAAGAGCGGACATGGCGGTTGGCATTTGGGCCAAATCATCCACAATGCTATAGCTGACTACATCTCTAGCTGTGGCATTGTTGGCCACTCTACGTATTGGGGGGGCACGGGAAGGGGGGTAATTGAAGAGGCAGGTTGACTATCTTAGATGTGGATGTTGTCAATAATTCAGCAGGTTCGATGGTGGTACTGTACTGATTCTATCTAGTTTGCAAGTTGACCTCTTCAATTGTCATGGCTATCAGGTGGTGAACACCTGTTTCGGCTATGGGAGGTGCCCCCGGAGCGTTGGGATGGGTTTGGGAAGGGGGTGCAGTTTCCACCAATCCTTGGACTGGAAATGGGTTTTGAAGCACCATGGGGGGAGGTCCTTGTGGTTCCTAGTTGGGTTGGGCTTGATTGGTAGCATTGGCGGCTTGTTGGGCCTTGTTTTGAATGGTCTGCTTAGCGCGAGCCATGAGGGGACTCTCAAACGTGTAATGCCCATAGACATCACATAGTGTACATGGTTGGTTTGTGCACAACGGGGCATTGCATCTTGGTGGATTTTTTCATGGGGGGTTTTGGGCTAGCTGGTTTACCTCAGCATTGTTGGGAGGGTTCGGTTGTTAACTGCCTCCCTGTGGTTGGTTATTTCCTTGGTTGTGGGGCCTGTTGTTTCTAGCTTTCCCTTGTTGATTGTTGGGGGCAAGCTGGTTGGGACGATTTTGTTTTGCAAACACTTGTCCCAATAGAGCGGGTGGAGCAGGTGCGGAGGCTTGAATTGGTTGCACTGGTGGTGCATAGTACATTTGTGGGGGTGGTGGTGCCACAAATGTGAGCATTTTCCCCACATACTGCTATGTTGGCCAAGCCATGGCCTTAGCCTACTGCGGTGGCACAGGTTGTGCATAAGAAGTTGTTGCTTCAGACTGGGACATCATTCTAGCATAGTTTAGGGCTTGGTTCTGGTAAGCAACACTAGCAGTGTTGCTTGGTTGTGGTGTAATGGCAAGTGGTGTCGGTCGAGGCTACGGTTGTTGGGAGACCGACCCTATGATGCCATCTGCAATGTGGGATGCCTGCGGTGCGTCGTGGTAGGAGGTACTTGGATGGGGAGCGTCTAGAATGATGGTATATAGGTATCCAGACTGGGCATAGATGAGGTCAAATTATTGGGCCTTCAATATGGCCTCTTCTTCAGATTGGGGACATTCGGATGCGACATCATTTGCGATGGGTGGGAGCAAAGTCTTAAGGAACCAATCCAAGAAGATCCTGTCATCTATTTGTATTTTTTATAAGCTACAGCATCTGTGCCACTCATGGATATGGTCAGTTATGTGAGTGGTAGTGCTTTGATGGCAAGATAGCAGTATCTCCACCCCCTCGTCATATCTGACAGGGAGTTGGAAATACTGTAGGAACATGAAGGCTAGGGAGTTGAAGTCGGGGTACTTGGCTTGTGGCAGCTCAATGTACCATTTGGCCATAGCACCTATAAGGGTGCATTGGAATAGCCTCAGCCTGACGGAGTCATCTATGATGCTATTGAATGAGCACCATAGATGGAATTTCATTATGTGGTTTTGGGGACATTCCCCGGCTTTGCCTTCAAACTTGGGGATGTCTGATGGTAGCTTAGTTGGCATAGGTGGCCAAAAAGCTTGGTGGCAGATGGGGTCATTTGTTAATCTGGTCAAGTCAAGCAAGTTGAGATGAGCCATGAAGGGAAGATTTGATCCCAAATTAATGTGAGATGGGGCTGCAATGGTGGTGGGGTTTGCACGTGCATAGCGCATCTGCACAATTGGGGGTTCTTACGGTGGCACCATTGCGGATGGGCCAATGCCCCCAAGCATTGTGGGTGGGATAGTATGAGTGGAAGGGACACTACCCCCATGTATGATAGTAGGGGCAATGTAAGTGGATAGCCCACTGTCCCCCTGTGTGGCAAGAGGGACAGTGTGTGTGGAGGGGCCACTGCCCCCATGTGTTGCAAGTGGGCCAGCTTGGCTGGTCACTATAGGTGGTGGCAGTTGACTGATGATAGTCTGCATGACTGTGCTTAGGCCACTTTCCAAGTTGTGGGTGATAGGTTGTGATGTGTACATGGGTCCACTTGCTAAGGTTAGACCAGAAAACGGATTCGGATTTGCACTAGCCAAGGGGCTTGATGGTGCCGTATGGAGGTCTAGTTCAGACTAATATGGGTCTGAATCAGAATCAGAGGCTATGTGGCCCTTTGATGGTGTGGGAGATTTCTAAGAGCAGATTTGACGATGTTGATTGAGTGTTACAAATGGTGGTGGTTCACCTCTTAGGCATGAGGAAGATCGTGGAGGATCAATTGTGTTAAATTTATGTCCAAAACTAGGTGGGAATGATGTTTGGACTCTGGTTTCAGTGGCTTCCTATTGGCTGAAGGTGGTCACTAGGCCACCAGGATTTCCAGAAGACAACGCTTGGCTTGTTCCTCATAGGCGTCTCTACTCAAATGGAAGGGGTCATTGCTCGTTTCACTTGGCAATTCCTCTCAGCGACCAACTACTTTGGGGTTCCTGTGGTACTCCTCACAATGAGTTTCTGGGAAACTCCCAAGTCCTTCCCATAGTTGAAGCAGTCAGGGACTTATGTCCTGAAAGACTGTAGAGTTGTTTTGACTTAGTGTAAATTATTAAATTTTAAGGCTTACTCAGCATCATGAACTGAGTTGGGTTAATTATTTGGTATGGTATAGTTGTTTGCTTGTTTTTCTGGTATTTGGTTGCTACAATATGGTTTATGAATTCATCATGGTAGAGTTCATATCATTGTGGTTGTGTATACAAGCATAAACAGAAATTGTAAACAAGTACAGTGATTAACCCTAAATGTTTGCTAGCCTAACTAGATGTCTACCTCACAGTGATATTCCTCTTCAACCAAGAGAAGGTGTTGGGATCTCAACACAATCAGAATAATCCCAGTCCATAGATCCTTAGGTCACCTCCCACATGCTAGGTTGGTCAATAAGGAGGATGCTTAGTGCTGTGAGAAGCCCTCCTTCTCTACCCCTTCTACCTTCCAGGTCACCCAGTTTTAGTGGTTTGGAACAATATCATGGAGTGCCTAGATCTATACGAGCTTGACCTTTGTCGTATACCAGAATACCCCGAAGGGGGATGACTGGGTAGAGGAGGAAGGGGGAAGCAAGATGGTTACTTTTAAGTTGCTTTTAGTTAGACTAGGTTCATTTTATTAAGCCATAATGGTTTACTTAACATTTACACATTGTTCATGAAATAATTTATAGAAAATAGAAGCAGAAACTAAAAATGACCTGCACTGGTGGATAGAGGCAGTTGGGCCGCACTAACAGTCCTCTAAAACTGAAAATTACTGTCTATTAATCTTAAATTAAAGTTCTGTTTGATAGGCCAAACATTTCTGACCAAATCTAGCGAGGGGGCCGTGAGATTCTTTCAGAAATGAGTGAGGGGTTCACACCGAATGCAGAATAAGCTACAACATGAGTTTTTGGGCTGAAGTTGCACTTAACTAGGGATTAAGTACGCCCTCGGTGTACCTATTTTCCCATTAAGTGCGCCCCAGTCTCACCTTTTGCCCCAATATGAGCGCCCTGCTCCAGAATGGGGTTTTTTGGTGAGACAGAGTCAGATCTGACCGACAGTAGCTGGTACTGGGGTCAATCTGACTTGGTTCTTCCTAGCAAAGGCTTTGAAAGTAACTAAAATAGGAAATAAACAGGATTTAAGATAGATTTAACATGAAATTTCTAAAAAACTAGGGCAATTTTTTTAAAAAACTTGAAAATAAAAAGTTTGGCCTAGGGATCCTGTGGGATCAACATGGTATGGTTGCCAGTTCTATAGCAAGGATTTATCCTTGCTATAGGGGTAGGAATGGCTCCCTTATTCCTATAGGGCACAAGGGTAGGTTCATGCTAATGGTGAAATGTAGAAAACAAAACGAAAATAACAGAAGAAGAACAGTAAACTAATCTAAGAACTAAGAACATAAAACTGAAGCTAAGCTAAACTATAAGCTAAGAACAGAATAGAAAGAAGGAGATGAAGCACTGGTGAACCCCTATGTAGAAAATGGGTTAGGGTTTTGCCTCCTTGAAACCTGCAAATAAACCTAAGCTACAATGGAAAACCTGCAAAACAATGTTAATGAAAAAACCTGCAAATGGAGACAAGGGTTAGAAAGCAAAGCATATTAAGAAGCAAAGAAATAAACATAAAATCACAAATATACCTTCTCTAATGGGAATGGGCCACCATGCCCTAGCTCATGGGATCACTTCTCTTGGTTTGGGAGCAATGGTTCAATGGGAATGGAAATGGAGGAGAGGGAGGGTGGCTGGTTTGAGAGGCAAAGGTCTCAAAGCATCCACGGGCAGCATAACAATAGGCAATGGGAGAAGTGTTTTGAGAGTGACCCCCCACCCTCCTTTTATAACTTTTCCAAGGGGTTTTAGGGTTTTAAGCCGTTGGTCAGGGTTTTAGCCCCTTTTTTGGGCCTTTAGCCCCTTCTGCCATAACTTTAGCCCCCTTTTTTAGGGATTTAGCTCCTAGGGGGCTATTTTGGGCTCCTTTTTGGGGTTTTTAGCCCTTTTTCTTCATCCTTAGGCTATTTGGAGGTATGGGGGTCTATTGGAGGGTCTTATGGAGTGATATAAGGGTTGTGAGATGGTGTCCTTGGGTGGTGTAGGACATTGAGAGCTATATGGGGGATTTTTGGGTTAACATTGATCACCATAAGAAAGACCTAATGATGCAAAATACTGTACAATAATATACAATAGTCATCCCTGGATGAAAATCATGCATAGTACTTTTTAAGATAGAGCCCATTTCTAGGCTCCGCCAAGGTTGTCCCTTCATAATCTACTGGCTCATACACGCCCTTCTCTAACACACACTTAACAATGTAAGGACCGTGCCACATGGGATTAAAATTTATTTCCCCCAAGGGTTCTTTAGATTGATCCCACAAAAGGACCAAATCTCCTTCACTAAACCTCCTTGGAAGGATAGATTTATCATATTGGACCTTAACGCAACCATTATTCACTTCTAGAGCCACTAAAGCATCTCAGCGTTGCTCATCAAGCTGCTCTAAATGGACCAAACATTCCTCCAATGGGGAAGTATCTGGTAAGAGCTCTATGGCTAGCTTCAATGAAGGAATCTCACGTTCAACCGGAAATACAGACTCCGCTCCATGTACAAGCTAATATAGAGAAAAACCGGTGGCAGTCTTAACCACGGTTCTATAAGCCCAAAAAGCAGGATATAACATGATATGCCAATTGGTCTTACTTTGTCCAATGGTTCATTGGAGAATGGAATTAAGTGATTTGTTCACTGCTTCAACCTGTCCATTTGCTTGAGGGTAATAAGAAGAGGAATGCTCCTGCTTATACCCTAACTTCAAGGCCAACTCTTCCATCATCCGATTCTGAAAGTGCCTACCATGGTCAGTGACAAGATCCTTCGGAATACTGAACCAAGTAATGATCTAGTTGAATATGAAATGTGTGGCTGTCTCATCGTCAGATTTAACAGTGGGCATAGCCTCATCCCATTTTGTGAAATAGTCAATAGCCACTATAATATGATGTTTCCCCCCAGCTCAAGCTGGGTTGCAATCCATTAAGTTAAGCCCCCACTTAGTGAAGGGACCAGCGGTGAAAATTGGATGTAACGGGGCAAGATGTGAGCACATATTACATGCAAACACCTCGCAAGGGTGGCACTTCTTGACTGCATTAACACAATATTTAAAGATAGATGGCTAGAAATAACCCGCTCTCAATATTTTTTGGGCTGTATAAATCCCAGATAAATGCCCACCACACGCCCCTCCGTGGCAATCATTCAGCACAAGCTCAACCTCCTCATGAGTTAAACAACGACGTAAAATGGAATCTACCCCACGACGGTACAATGTGTTATCCACTATAAGGTAGTTCTTGGATACGTGACGTAACCGTCATCGTCAATCATGTGAGAGGTGAGTAGGGACCTTCAATGTTTGTAAATATATGATGATATCCCCATACCATGGATCCAAAGTTGAGATCAAGAAAATGTGCTCATTGACAAACGTATCTTCACAAACATCTTCCTCCTCCTCGCTTGGGAAATAAGATATAAGCTCCGCAAAAATCAACGATTTTTTCGATTTTGCTGAAACAAACTCGAGATCGAATTCTTGCAAGATGAAAATCCACTTATTATACTTTCCCTAGATCATCCTTCTAGTGAGGACGAACTAAAATGGATTGATGTGGGCTACCACCAAGGTCTGGAAAAGGAGAATATAGTGTCATAATCTTTGAATCGCATGAACAGTAGCTAAGGCAATTTTCTCCACATGGGAATAATGGATCTCCACATCTATAAGGTTTCAGCTCAAATAATATATGACATGCTCCTAGAGCTCCTCATCCTCCTGAACCAAAACCATACCAATCGTCTCCATGGACGCGGCCACATAAATTAAAAAGTCACGGATATAGTCAGGTGGACTAATCACTAGGGCCGATGCTAAGGCTCACCTAAGTGCATTAAAGGACTCCTAGGATCGCTCATCCTAGCAAAAGGTATTGTCCTTCTTCAAAATATGCATAAAGCCTCTAGTCAAATTGACAAAGTTAACGACGAATCTCCACAAGAAATTTTCCATGCCTTGCAAACATTGAAGATGTCTAATGTTTTTCGCTGGAGACAATTGAATTATTGCCTCAACCTTTAAAGGGTCGACTCTTATACCCTCCTTGGAGACAATGAACCCTAATAAGCGACCAGACTTCACACAAAAGACGCACTTATGAGGATTTAACTTGACCTGGTAGTGGCAGCATCTTTCGAACATTAATCTAAAATGGTAGAAATGACACACTCTCAGACGAGAATGAGTAGCAAGGTCATCCAAAAAGACTTCAATAATCGATTTGAGATCATGGAAGATCAAGGTCATATCTCATTGAAATGTGGCTCCGGTGTTTTTAAGACCAAAAGGCATATTCCGATATGCAAAGGTACCCCAAGGAAAAATAAATGCAGTCTCATGTTGGTCCTTGGGTTTGATTTGTATCTGATTGTATCCAAAAAAGCCATCCATAAAGGAAAATACCTCGCTTCCCGCACACTCATCGAAAATTTGATCAATAAATGGTGTGGGAAAATTATCCTTAGGACAAGCACGATTCAAGTCACAGAAATTAGTGCATATGGAGATCGTTCCCTATTTCTTATCAACCAGAATGGGGTTTGAAACCCACTCCGTCAAGGGAATGGGATATATAAAACTGGCATTTAACAACTTTTCTATCTCAGCCTTAATCATGGGTGCTTTTCTAGGATTCACCACACGCAAGCATTGTTGAACAGTCTTAGCATTAGGATAAGTTTTAATTTCATGTTCAACAATGCGAGGGTCGATACCTGTCATTTCCTCAGATGACCAAGCAAAGATATCACAAAACTCTTTGAACAGCTCGGTATAATATTTAATCTCAACATGGGAACATTCTGCCCCAATATAGACATTCTCAATCTTGCCAGGATCATGAGAGATATTGATAGGGATGGTAGGAGATATATTTTCCATGTTTCCATCATCCATCGGACCGAAAGAGCTCAATCGAACCATGGGACTACCAATTCTCTCACTAAGAATCTCCCTAAAGTCTTCACACTCCAAACGGTCAAGCTCAGGAAGAAAATAAGATCTATGATGCAACTCTTTCCAAGGTGGCTCAATTCCAGACATGGCCTCAATAATAGCTTCATCTGATGGAAAAACACTATCAAGGAAATCATGTGTGTGAGAAGACTGAACTACCCATGCAGGCAGCACATACGGGTCCTCCTCCTCTTTCCATGAAGAGGAAGGACTAGGCTCTGCAACACATTCAAGATTTGCTTGATATTCTATCATTGCTATAGGCAATGGCACATCCATTCCGATAGGCTTACATGAAGGACTCACTGTAGGAAGAATCCAAGGGTCTTCCATATGGGAAGTGCAAAAAGACACCGATCTCACTGAAGACGAAGGCCCACCAGAACTAGAACTGATCATAAGAGCAGGTGCAGGATAACTAAAGGCTCCCATAAGGGATGGATACATGCCAACACCCACACTCTCAGTTGCCAACTGAGAATGATTGATAATCAGGATAGAAGCTCCCGATGATGTGGTAACACTCGAATTCTTGAATGACATTTGATCAATCGTAACAATATTCCCATTAAATGGAAAGCATACAACTCGAAATAGAGAAGAATCTATGGCTTGCATACTATACATCCAATTCCTACCCAGTAACAGATTGTAGTCAAGGGGCGCATCAACCACCTCGACCTCGGTTGCAATGGTCTTCCATCCCAAATGGAACTTAAGAGAAGGAAGAATCTCATTGCAGATTTAGACAACTCAGGGGAACCCAAACCCTTCCAACATGACAAAGACATCATGAAAGCAGCAACACCTTCGTCAATCACAGTGTGTTTGACGGTCATGTTAAGACATTCTACATGAATCAAGAGAGACACGTAGTAAGGAAAGCAAGGCTATAGTACCATGGTTTCAAATTTGATGACGGAGGAAGAGTGATCATCGTTAACACCAAGAGCGGAAAGCAAACCCTTCCTTTGCGATGGAAAACTTTGAAGAACTTCGAGCGTAGACATCGCACAAGGAGTGTGGCTGAAATCCTCGACAAAAGAATAGTTCTGGGTGGCTTGGGCATTAGTATTATGTCCCAAACGCTTTAAGACTCCTTAAGGAATGCAAGGTACACTCTCAAGTTTATCCGTAGGATTTTCAATATGCAAAGGGATCTCTATAGGAGGAGGTTCTTTCCCAAGGTCTGGTTGCGACGAACCATAGTCCTTCGCACGAGTCACAACCTTGATAGCACACACCATGTTGATGCAACCATGACCACTACAAGATTTCGGTGGATCTTGATCTCCACCAGACTGATCATGGGTCCTTGAGTTCATGTTTTTATTATGAGGTAAAGGGTTGGTCAGCACAGCTGGGCCCTGTGCTATGAACTTCGAGGCCTCTTCGATACGAGGGCACAAGTGAGTGAGGTGGTCTTCCTTACACAAATTGCAAGGAAACTTAACCTTATTTTTAGACTGCTTGTCCCCCCAGCATTACGGGTGTTCTTGTTATTAGAATTGGCATTTTCATTCCTATTCCCACCTTACGATTGTTTTTACCCTTGAGTCTTACTCCTTCCGGGTTGCTGGTTACCCTTCTGGTCCAACGATTGTACCGAAAGCACCCTCACCATTTGGGTGGGTTGAGATGAAGCCATGGCTTGTATCGAGGTAGATTGGTTGATAGAAAATTGACTCACCTGTTTCACAACCAAATTCACAGGTTTGGTACTCGTACAACCAACAATGCCATCGACATGTGGTCCAGGTTTGACCTTAGGGTCGAAACTAGAATGTGGAGCATTAGGAATGATATCATATAATAAGACGAATTGAGCATAAGTCAAATCCAATTCCTGCACCCAAAAAATGTATTGTTCCTCTTTCTAAAATCCAGATGTAGAAACATCCTTCACTATATAAGGTAGTAATGATTTAATGAACCATTCGAGGAGAAACTCCAGTGGTATGAAGGCTTTAATCAATCTCTTCCATCTATGCCACTCTTGGATATGGTCTGAGATATGCATGGATTTGTCTTGCCAAAATGTCGACAAGAGTTCTGTACCAACGTCGTAATGCATTGGTAGCTGGAAGTGGTTAAGAAAATTCATAGCTAGGTCATTGAACAAAATGAATGCCCCCCTAGGTAACTCTATGTACCATTTTGCTGCAGGTCCAGTAAGGGTGCGTTGAAATAGCCTTAAATGGATTGAATCTTTGTGTAAGGAATTATAAGAGCACCAAATGTGAAATGTAGTAACATGTTCACTAGGATCTTCTCCTGGTTTGCCCTCGAATTTGGGAATGTCCGAGGGAAGCTTATTAGGGACAGCCGGCCAAGTCAGGTCATGAGAGACTATATCATTCGTTAGTCTGGACAAGTTAGGAAAATTTAACGTTGCGAGGAAAGGGAGCATAGGTTGATTAGGTCAATTCCATGCTCCTTGATAGTTTTGATTCACATAATACTGATTACCGTAACCATCATGTCTATGTCCACAGTATCCTCCTCCCGTTTGACCTGTGTAGGGTGACATGGAAGCACCATAATGTGGTTTACCTTGACTATGTGGAGCTAGAAAGCCATAATTTAGAGAGTAAGCAGGTTGTTGATACCCATACCCATAAGGTGAATAAATATGCACATAATTCGGTCCATAATGTTGTCCATGAGAGGTCCCATAAGATGTCCCATGAGAAAATCCATAAGTAGGAATATGACCACCCAAAAAAACGGGAGGTACTTGGCTTTGAGACACGACTACGCGAGTAGCAGCAATACGAACATGACTAGTAGAAACATTCCATCCCAAAGGATCACGTGAATGAGGGGGAGGAATAACATTCGAAGAACTAGGAATAGAGGACGAAGGGACATGTGAAACTATGTAAGTGGTATTCCCTATAGTCACTCGTCTTGGTTCTGGTATCCAAATAGGACTACTAATACCAGGTCTAGGATGGACGTGTGATGTAGCCTCCACCATTGGGATGGAGGGCGCAATGTGACTCATGCTCCCAAATATCTCTGCATGGAAAATAATGGGAATGCCCCCAGGTATAGTGCTAGGATCAAATTATGACTCAGCATGATGTGTCAGATCATGTGCAAGGATACCAGACATGCCATAACTAACATAACTAGTGCTTGCAGGTTCATGATGGGTCTCGTCGCCCGGCATCCAATACTGGTGACCTGTGAATGAGGGCTCATACCTTGAGTGCATAGGTATATCATGTGAAGGATCAAACCTAGAGTGTGTAGGTATATCAGGTGAAGGATCATACATAAGAGTACGATCTTCTTCCCCAACCTCTTGAGGCGAATAAGACAACTTGGGAATTTCATCTTCATGATCTTCCATCATGTGTGAATCAATGTGAGAATTAGTCCTCCTGGACCATCTATTTCTCTCTCCCAAAGGAGGAGGAGATGTAGAAGGCGAAAGTCCTGCTAAATGATGAGAACGACAGGGTGCCACACCCGAATCCACAATGACTCAAAAAATGAAAAAGACTCTTCTAATTACACAAACCCTAAGCAAGCTAGTGTGCACAGAGCATACACCAATATAATCTAAAGCCAATCACAAGCAAACAAGGGTAGGATATGTGAGATCCCGAATGAAGAAGGTATGTCTCACCTAGGAGAGGTTTGAGACTCCCATACACAACAAGCGAAGGTTTGTAACCAAAATTGTGGCTCTCAACTTCAGCTCATATAGTGACTGTGCTGTCTGACCCCAACCTGGCCGGGACACCTACAGAATAACCCCTGCAAAGTATCCCCTTAACAACCTAGGTAAGGCAACTAAGGTCACCTCAATATAATCAATGCTCAGGCAGACAGTCGTAGGCGGGATTGACTGTATGGACAGGGTAGAAAAGCCCGAAACTCTTGAAAGAGCCCCCAGATATGAATACAACCCTGGAAATATCTTCGGTGCTACTCATTTATGACTAAGGGTCATCCCAATCAATAACCGCTCACACTGCCTCGTGTTTAACTCCTTTGTAAGAGGAGGAGCCAGAGAAACACTAATTATACCAAGGAATTTCACACTCTCACCTGGATAGACACATATATGTTGTTGTTTAGTGGTCTTGGAGAATTTACTCACAATGAACTATTCCAAGACCCTAAAACCTAATGTTGTTGGTGTACCCTATCAAAGGAAATAGTGTAATCCATTTTAATTAAGCGTTTATTTTATGTGGCTTATTACTCACAAAGGTAGATGATCGTGCAACCAATGGTGTCATGATGCAAACATGAAGTAAAATGCACACCCAACAATCAATGCAAATGCATTATGTCGAATGAAAAACAGGGTATGCTACTACGTGAAATGCAAAATTTTCTTCAAATGGAAAATGCAATCATTCCTATATGAAATCCTGACTAATACTTTTCTAAGCAAACCTAGTGCAAGTACCATGCAAGATGCAAAGTGAAATGATTCATAATGATGCAAAGACGAAAATATTTTTGAATTTTTTGAATGAAAATGAGATAATAAAGCAAAAGAATGACTCTACCACCCCCAGACTCTACAAGCACTATCAAACAACACCCAAGCAAAGCAATAAGGTAAAAGAGACCTAATGCACTAATCCGAAAACAAAAAATAAAAAATGCAATAACAAGAACATTCTTAAAAAAAAAAATTACCCTAAAAGTCGTCTCTGGTTAGAAACAGAGGTGTATACAGACTCTGGAAGCATCTAAGGAGACTCAGTAATCATCAAAACTCACCCAAAAAGACTCAATCTTCCTCTAAAAGGAAAAAATCAGCACAAACATGACTGTGTGCAGAAAACCCACGTATATATGCATAAATCTTAGTCAAAACCACGTGTACACACGGCTGTGAGGCAGCAACTCACGTATAGGATGAAAAAGATATAAAAATGAAGGTAAATAGATAAGCTGAGACAAAATTCACACCTATTAGACACTACCAGGAAAACATGCCCCCAGACCCAACTCAGAAACATAGAAATGAGAGCAATTCAAGAACAATGAATGCTGATAAAAAACCCCTAAAGGAAAATGACTAGGAACTCCCCAGCGGAGTCGCCAATTCTGTTACGGAGAGAAATTCCTATGGCTTGGGGTACCACAACAGATATCTTGACTCCATAAATCAATCCTTTCCTATATGCAAGAGAAACCAAATATCTAACACTAAAGGATCTCGATTCGTACCTTATTCCAGACGGTGGATGTAGATCCCTGTTGAGCTTTCCAACTCCAGCTTGTATTGATAAATTGCTATCTCAACACTCAACAAAAAAGACAAGCATGCTATATATAATCATGTTAGACCTACTCTAGCATATATAATCAATAACATATAAGCATTTAAAAGAATCCATGGATAAAATACTCATCTAAATACACATTATTGGATAGGAAAAGATATTTCTATTAATATAAAACAGAGATTACAATAGTGACAACTTATGTTGGAACGTCTGTGAATCGAAGAAACTGAGTCCTCCACTTGGGCCTCCACCACTTCAATCCTCCATCTCTCGATAGCAAGCTCACAAGAAAAAGGCAAGCTTGGGAAGAACACAAAAGTGCTCCAAGGGACAAAGGGATGCAAACTCAAGTATAAGGTTCAACAAAAATGGACTATAGTTTTCTTGCTCTTCAATTCCTCATGCCTTTAATGTATCTAAAGGGTTCCTTATATAGCTATTCAATGGAGTAATGGAAGGTCGAATTCGAGTGATCTCAAGGAATATGGAAGGCCAAGAGGCAAGTGAGTCGGATCCACATCAAGGAAAACTCCAAAAGAATTTGGCCTTTTGTACACATGCCGATGTACGCGGTTTTAGGGGTCAAACCCACGTATATACACGAGAAAGGGATTAAAAGTCATGTATGGAAATTATTACATTTTTTTACCGATGATCTTGGAAACATCAAAGGTACAAAAATGGTCCATGGGGTCTAAGGAGTCTGCAAAGAAATAGGGAAGGACATAAAAGTGTGATTCACCATGTGTGGTAAAATTAGCTTGTTGAGGCTTGGAAAATCATAGGTAACAATAGCTGGGAATTCTCCCCAATAACATTCCCAACTAGCCCGTTATTGTTTGGTATGGGGAATCCATTCAGTTTACAGTATGGCTATCATAGGTCAAGTAAAAAATTAAAAGGTTTTATTGGTTACAGCCTGATCCACCATGTATATTTTTAGTTTTGTGTTTAAGTATGATGTGCAAGTGCCTATCTAAAAATGTAGATTGATAGAGATAACAAGGAGCATCACAATGTGACGCACAGGTTCTTACCTCTCGTCTTAACTCTCTCGCATCTAAATCACAGATAGCAAGAAAATAAATTTAACTAACTAACCTATCCCTAGGGAGCAGAATTAAAAATTGACAATGAGTAATGTATTTCGGCACATGTATTATGAACAATTACAGATAGTTGTTATCTATTTCAGAACACATGAACATTAAGACAAATACTGACAATAAGATAGCTTATTGTTTATGGCAACCTCCATTACTCACAGTGGAAATTTAATAGAATAAACTATAAGACATTCATAACATAAGCAGAAATGCAATAAGTTAGAACGATCTCACAGTTAATGGACATGAGCTGAAAACGAAATAGTTCACATTCAACTGATCCATAGCAAAGCATTTGAAACAGTCCACCAAACTTTCTCTAGCAGAAAAAATTGTAACTCTTTATTGCAAAAGGAAGTAGTTCTTCTTACAATAACTCTCAAAAATTGCATGGGAAAGAAAAGTCCCTCTCTACATCTAACTCTCCTATACTTATACAAAAAAGAAAAACTTTTGGGCTGCCCTAAAATAACTTTTGGGCTTCCCCAACGTTTCAATCCCACATTTTGTCCTGTAGTGAGTGCTCATAAATTATATAATATATTACATTTAAAACAAAAAAAATTAATAGATCGCTTTATGAACAGGGCCCCGCTTGGTCATCAATGAACTTTTTCCATGCTTGGGCCTCTGTTTCTATGCTTTTAAAATCATAGGGTTCAAGAAAATGGATGTTTATCTCATACTTAGTAGCTTGATTCTTAACGACTTCTATTCTTTCCGGACTCAGGCACAGCTGATCTTCAAGTAAGTGAATGCTTACTGCTGCATGAGTTACTGGATTCTTCAGAATTTTTTCATCTAGATCCTTAACCTGTTGGATCTCCTGGTCATCTTCTTGATACCTGTTCTGTAGTTGTTCTATGAAAATATCATGCTATGGTATCGCATCCAGTCTTTTATCTGTAGTAAGCTGACATCTATTGTATGTGACCAACATTCTTCTATAGCATTCAGCACATAATCCTTTCGTTTTCTTCATAGTCTTCTTGAATTCTTTAGCAGTATTTATTGCAAACTCCAATAGGTCATAATCCTATTTTAAACTATGTCAATATTTGGATGGTAGCTCTGCAGGGGTTTCCTCATTTGTTTCTATCCACACTATCCTTCTTGCCAAGACCTCCAAAATACCTTGAGATCTGTCTACAAAATATGAAGTGGTGTCCAATATTTCTTCTAATATGCTATTTATTTGTACAATCTTACACCTTTCTTCCTCAATGTGCATTTACAGATGGTGGATCTTTCTTCTCTGAGTTAGAACGTGCTCCTTCAGAGGCTAGACATCCGTCTTTTGTTCCATAGCATCTTTCAATGATGCTATCAATGAAGCAATTTGTCCCTCAAAACTTGCTACTTGCATTTGATATCGATTTTCTCTTTCTTCTATGGTGGCCTTTTGTGCCTCCAACTTAGCAATTTTGCTTTGTAGCTGGTTCTTTTCTGCACTCAGAGTTTCATAGGATACCTTGAGGTCATTTTTATCTGTATTCAACACTTAATACTCTAGTTGTATCCTCTGTAATTCCACTAAGCTATTTTGAGCATCTTTTTCTGTTCTCTCCAGGGAAACATCTAAGGTCATCGTGTTTGCTTGCAGAGTCTGGAGTTCTACCTTTGAAGTCCTCACTTCATTTTGCATGATCTCAAATTTCCTCTTCAGCTTATAACCTTCATCTCTCTCTTTCTTTAGTGTTTCTTTTAACTGAGCCGCGTTCTTTTTTGATTGCTCCAAATCCGTCATCAGTCTATCTACATTATCTTCAATGGCCTGGGTTAATGCCACCCCAGGTCTTGTTGTTAATCTCAGATCTACATCCGTTCCATACACCAAAGTTTTATCAGTTATCATCTTACTTGATTGTCCTCCTGTTTCAACCTTTTTCTCAAATATTTTGACAATCCTTTTCTTCTCCTTGTCATAGAAGATAGTGCTGAAATCAGGGACCTCTTCTCCTTCTTTCTGCATAAAAGGTATCAAATTCATTCCAAAAAGACGACTTGTTCTTGAGTGCTACCAGAAGTTACAGTAGGCTCCTGAAGATCAGGATTTTCCTATCCATGCCCTTGATCTGTATGATCATGTGCCCCTTGTGCATCCATCTATTCAATAGTTTGCTGGCCTGTTTGTGATCCTATTAACCTTTGACCCTCACTTTCTTCTTGTTTTTTCTTTATTTTTGCTTCTTATTTTTTCTCTCTCCTCCTCTTCCTTCTTTGCTGATTCCTCTATAGCTCTCTTTCTTTCTTCTTATTCATGCTTTAGCTAGCCTTCCGCTTCTTGTGATAGCCTTCTAGCATCTTCTTCTCTTTTTCTAGCCTCTCCTTCTCTTTTTCTGACCTCTCCTTCTTCAGCTGTCTTCTATGCGGTTTTGCCCTTTCCTCCTACAATGGTGATTTTTTGTTTAAATCTCTTCGTTAATGCAGTCATATTCTTTGCATTTCTGAATATTTCTTCATCTTTGTCCCAGAAATTTGTGTATTCAAATTAAACATTTGCCACCTTGCAATGCTCTGCAAATTTATTTTGGGAGTCATTCCTGTGGAAGTTCATCTCTCCAAAATGAAAGTGCTCCAGTTCCTGCACAAATTCTGCAATCTGTTTAACCTTTGTAAACTTATAACTCCCCAGCCAAAAAGGTATGGCAGGATATGCTACCTTCTTATGTTTGAACAGGAAGCTTCCAACACCATCAATGTATACCTGCCTGACTACTTATTTATGTAACACATAATCAATGGCATATTTGGGAAGTAGAGAAGGTGCCCTAGAGTCACCATACATTCTGATATACATACCCTCATTAGTCAGATAATATTTTCCATATTCTTCAATAAATTTGAACGCTTCTTCTGACATGCAGTTGCATTCAGTCAGGAAAATCAAGGTGTACAGAGGCATGATGAAGTGTTCACATATCTCTTTGTAGTGGCTATAGTATTTGTTTGCCCAAAATAATTTGTATGCAGTGTATACAGGGGTCCTGTCCCTATCCCAATTACACCTCAAGGCTAGAAAGTACTGGGTATATACTATACAATAAACTAAGATAGAGCTCATTTAGAACTCTGACTTCTTTTCTGATACCCCTCCTAAAGCTGAAGATATGCATGCTGAGAGGATAGACACTATGTTTACCAATTGAATATGGTTCCTTGGGTGGCCACATAAAAAATAATTGGCATCCATCCCAACTTGAAGCTCTTCTCATGAGCTCTCCCAAAAATCTGGTTCAACATCAATGCTATAAATCTGTAAGGGGTCAGGAGAGTGGTTGTATCATATTCTCCTGAGGGCCTGGTTTGAAATTTATTCCTTGGTATCATCATTCTTTTGACAGTTTCAACCATGTCCAAATTTGTCTCCTTCAACCAGCTTTCACTTAAGTAAATTTGAGTAGGAGGTAAGTGGTATGCCATTGAGACATAAGTAGGACTGTATGCAGCATAGCCCTATTTGGAAGTATTTTCTAAGATCATCGTGGTCACAGCTTCCCTAGGAAGAATCCAACTGATTGCCTCTAAGCATGGGAACAACTCAGGTCTCGTGGCTACTTTCATAAGGGCAGATTTCTCGATGTTTGCATAAATATTTAGTTCTTCAAATCCTACATCAGCCACATTCTGATTTGGAATCATCCTCTACATCTCACCCCATTAATAGTCTGGCTCTACCCTGGTGGTGGCTTTGGTATCTTCATATATATATTCCACCTTGGTGATGATCTCCACCTCTGGTTCTACCTCTGCAATAGGAGCCTTCTTCTTTTGTCTTTTAGACATATCTCCTTTGCAATAGTTACCCTGTCATAAACCAAGCTTGTTCTTAGACCATTGGATCTTTTATTTAGGGTTTTAAGAATGAAGAAAAATTGTATCAAACTTTTTTACCTCTTCCATATGCATTTTCATAAATAAAATACACTAAATATTAATGCATAGAAGAAAATGACAAGGCAAAAAGGGAGCTTCTGCAAGCTGGGTCTAAAAAACCTCTAACTTTGTCTATAACTAAAACATAGCCTTGATAGGAAACTCGTCATATAATCTAGACAGCAATCGAGATACTCTAACTCTTCAAATAACAAGAACCACACTATCAATAAAGCTAGTCTTCGAATGTGAGGCCCTATGCAGTGCTCTTATCGCGGGCATCCCCAACCTGACCAAAAATAAAAAACCCTCCAGCGTCTCATAACAAAAAAAATAGGGTAAATGCCTACGACAAAAAGAAAGTTGAAAACTTCCCCTCCGGATGGCCATAAGCAACCCCAAAATAATCGGTGCAGAGAGTGTAACACTTTTCTGCACCAACTACCTAATCCTTTAGACAAGTATGAAAAAACCATAATAGCTCAAAAAAAAATCAGGCTCACAAAACCCCTACTGTTAAGAAAATGTCATTCAACCTACCGTGAGGTTAAACATTCTTTCTAACGGAGAATAGTCCCAAACTATAGGAAAAGCTAACCAGGGTAGACTATGGGTTCTCAAACAACCAATAAAAATAAAAAATAAAGGGACCAGGGTTGGCCTACCTGGAAAAATGCGATGCAGTTGGTGGGACGACCCAAGAAAATCCACGATAGCAAGCCAATCGAACGGAAACCTTCACGATAGCAAGCCAATTCGACAAGGACGAAGGAGACACGATTTTTTCCCCAAGGATAAGAATAAAATAATACCACTGCTATATATAACCCATGGTAAAATATAATGGTAGGGAGAAACCTTCACCAGCAGGAAAACTACTAAACATTTGCGGAAAAACTCTTCATCGGAGAACATAATAACTATATGTCAGACAGTTAGTTTACTAAGAAACCGCAACGGCGGAAGACATACTGACTACAAATTGCACGATCAAATAAAACATCAGTGATCGGAAGCTCTAAGGTGTATGCGTCAGTGGATTCCACATCTATCGACAAGTGGGACCTCTAAACATTGGGCCTATAGATCACTATGCGGCCGTAATGGCGAAAAGTAGACAGACAACGAGTTCCGCAGTAACAAAAGTCTTCGGCAATCGAAAACTTTGAGGACTATGTATCGGCGACCAAAAGCTCAATGCTGCCACCATGTTAGCAACGCAAAGGACTAGCCCTCTTATTAATAGTCAAACACTGTTCCAATAGTGAAAATAAAACAAAACAATGAAAGAAAAAAGTTTAAGCAATAAAACCACAGAATCAACAAGGATACGAACTGTCTGTTGGGATGTTTGCTATCTTCCCTCCGAAATGGCGGCTATGTAGAGAACTACTGCCCTGACCGTGATAAAACAAACATCGCTGATAGTCAAAAATTTTTGAAAAACATAAACAAAGGAAAAAAAGTGCATCAACGAAAAATGGGACTATCCATCGGGACATTCATTGTTTACCTTCCGAAACGATGGATGCATAAAGAACTAATGCCTTGATCCATTGTTCAACCGTCTTCCGATAGCGATAAAGGAAATCATCAAAACTTTAAGTTCCATAGTCAAAAGTATTAGCTAGACAAAAGGTAGTTTTTAGATCATTCACTGCCTAAATGAAGGAAAATAGTTGATCTCAATTCAATCTCAAAAATCCAAATTTGTAGCGTAGGAAAAAAAAAACATAGTTCGAGAATCCAAACAATCCCAGGCAAGATAAAATTAAAAGGAGGGTCCAAATTTTTTTAGAACTTTGGGGAAAAAGGTTGTAGCTGCAACAATTGGCGACTACCTGCTGAACACAGATCTATGGACAACTTCTTTATTTGAGCAATAGACTATTTTGACAATAAAAACCAACATGCTGAATTCTTCTAGATGACTGGATTTCCCAAATGACAAATGTATGTACTTTAATCATTGATGATAGTCCAATTTAGGGATAATGGGAACCAAGATTTAAAAGTCTAGATAACTTTTTTGAGGCCAGGAATATGAATTTCATTTTTACCTCTGTCTTCAGGTAGCTCCTAGCTTGGACACCACAGGATCGTAACATATGGTAAACATAAATATTTGTTTGTTCTTCATTCCCATGCCATTTTGCACTTTTGTGCTTTTGGACCTTTTTGTCCTTTCTGAGTCCTCCTTCATGCCTTCTTTCTGAATTTTATTCAGGCTCCTCTATCCATAGTGTCCTTTTGTGTGAGAGATGTATTTAATTTTTCAGCTCACGGACGGAGAAGAACTTTTGCAATCTTGTACTAATATGATTCAGTACTTTGTTTTGATACATATTTATTTTTTAGGAGTTTTTGACTCTTATTTGCCTTTTGGCCTTCAATTCTTGGCATGGGATATTTTAAATATAATATATTGTTTTACCTTACTTCCTTTCCATGGGTCTTTTCTGTCACCCCCTTAGACATTTCAAATGTGAGATGGATGGAGCCTCGAAATAGTATTCTAGACCTTTTGACCTTGAGTTATTTTACAAGGATTAAGTAGGACTTCAATGTGTTCATAGCCATTTAGGAAACCTACTAAACCAGAATAAGTTCTTTCAAATAAATCAATAGTGCATAGTCTCATAATCAAAGATTTTTAGTTTATCCAGAATTCTGATGAACTCCATGCAACCAAAAGTTGTGCTTTTTTCCTTTTTATTGAAATCAATCAAAATTTAACTAAAAATAAATGAAATAAAATAAATAAAAAAATAAACAACCAAATCAGTTTATTTATGTACAAGAAAACCAAGAAATAAAATTAGGAAAAATAAGGTTTGAGAACTAAACCATTTACTAGTAAGTTCTCCTCCCACCCCTGTAGATCTTGTAACTTGTAAGTTGAGGGGCCAAGCTTGGTTGCAATCAGAAAAGGGCCTACCCATAACTGTTGAAACTTAGTGTGCTTCCCCTTTTCATCATGCAGATGATCCCACTTAAGAACCAGATCTCCCACTTCAAATTCCTTATTTCCAGCTTTATGCTTATCAAACCATCGTTTCACTACTTCTTGTTGATGCTTAAAATATTCTATGGCTTTGGACCTATACTCTTCTGCCTTCACAATATTATAGATTCTATTCTGTAGGATTTCATTATCGGTACCTCTAGACTCTTGAACTAATCTGGAAGAAGGTAACATAATGTTGGGAGGGAGAATAGATTATTTTCCATAGACGAGGGTGTATGGTGACACACCTAAGTAATTCTTGGGTGTGACCCTATCGGCCCAAAGAGCATTAGGTAATGCTAAGTGCCAACTTCTATGGTTTTCTATCACAGTTTTATTTAGGATCCTAATCAAATTCTTATTTGTAGATTCTGCCAAACCATTTCCTTGTGGGCAATAGTTTGCAGAGTAATGCAACTTGATTCCTCTTTCATTCGCAAATGTAGTTAATTTAATAGAAGAAAAATAAGTAGCATTATAAAAAACCAGGGAAATTGGAACCCCAAACTTGGTCATAATGTGATCTTGCAGGAAATCCATGACCGCATCTTTGTTCACTTTGCGTAATGGAATGGCCTCAATCCATCTGGTAAAGTAGTCAGTTGCCGTCAAAATGTATTTGTGATGCAAGGAATAATTTGGTTTTATTTCTCCAATGATATCAATCCTCCATTGTTTTAAAGGTTATGTTATCATCACTGGTTTTAGAGGCCCTGCCGCTTTGGCTTGTCTTCCAACACACCTCTGACAAATATCACACTTTCTGACATGAGTATCAACATATTTAGATAGTGTGGGCCAGTAATACTTGGATCTAAGAATCTTATGGGATATCGTATCTCTGAAAAAATGACCTCCTGCAGGCCCATCATGTAATTATGTTATGAATTTCTTTGCATATTCTTTCTCTAAGCGCCTGAGAAGAACTCCATTATAATTCTTTCTGAATAATACTCCATCAATGATTTGATATGAAGCTGATTTAAGGCGTAATGCTCTTCATTGTTTGGAATTCCAATGTTCTGGCAAATATCCTTCCTAAAGGTAATGAACAAGGTCTTGGTACCATGAATATGGAGCTATGCATAGAGGACATACATTTACCATATGTAACTCAGCTTCATTGTCCCAAGTATTCTCTTCGTTGTCTTTACCTTCAGCCATTAGTTTGCATAGTCCTTTCCCTTTAACTATGGATGTTGGTTTGAATTCAAGGTCATATTCTTGTAAAGTTGTTACCCAGTTGCCTCTTCTTTCTCCTAATTCCTTTTGTACAAAAAGAGATCTCACAGCTGGGTGTGGAACTATTACCTTAGTATGGTTCTTAAGTATGTATGGCTTGAATTGTTTTACCGCTTTGAAAACTGCATAATCCTATTTATCGACAGCTAGGTGATTCAATTCAGCTCCCTACAAACCAGTGCTCATAAATGATATGGGGTACTCATTTCCTCCATCTTCCTTTTGTGTAAGCACTGCTGCCAATGAATCATCAGATGTGAAAGTGTACAAAATAAAATCTTTTCAAAATTTGGGCTTTTGAGAGATGGTGCATGAGCAATATATGTCTTTATCTTACTGATAGCATTCTTCTCCACATTAGTCCACTTGAATTGTACACTTTGTTTCACCTTTTTCTGCAAATATTTAACAATTTGAGCAAAATCTGGTACAAACCTTCGCACATTTATTAATTGTCCCCATGAATGATTGCATACCTTTTTTTTTATGGGGTAAAGGGATCTCTTCTATGGCCTTAAAAATTTATGGGTCTATGGAGATCCCTTTTTTAGAAACAACGTGACCCAATAGCTTTCCTTCTATAACTGCAAACACACATTTTTTAGGATTCAGTGAGATCCCATATTTTCGACAACGTTCAAAAATTTTTTTTAGATGGGATGCATGTTCTTCTCTCTTCTTTGAAAATATTGTGACATCATCAAGATATACCACAAAAATATGGCCAATCAGACCGTGGAAAGCTATATTCATGGCCCTCTGGAAAGTAGCTCCAGCATTGATGAGTCCAAAGGGAATCCTTCTATAAGAAAAAGTTCCCCATTTTGTTCTGAATGTATTCTTAAGTCTGTCTTCTTTAGCTACTAATACTTGATTATAGCTAGAGAATCCATCTAATAATGAAAATAACTCAGAACCTAAAACCATCTGCAATATTTGTTCCATGGGTGGAACTGGATAGTTATCTTTATCCGAAGCATGATTTAGGTTTCTGAAATCTACACAGAGCCATATTTCTCCGGATTTATTTCTTACTGGCACCAAATTCAAAACCCATTCTAAATGTCTGCCTTTGAATATAATTTTAGCATCCAACAACTTTTTTACTTCACTCTGAATCAAAGGTTCCAGCTTTGGATGCATCTTCCTCAAAGGCTGTTGATAAGGATTGACTCTAGCTCTAATATGGATGACATGTTGTATAATCTTTGTGTCATATGTTTTAAGTTCTTCATATGTCCAGGAAAACACGTATTTGTACTGTTTGAACAAACTAGTGAACTTATTCCTTTCACCTGGAGAACAACACTTTCCCAAATTTACATATCTGGGTTCAACTTCAGTCCCCAAATTTATTAGCTCAAATTGCAAGGATGAGCTATGACTCTTGACAATTTCTGGCCTTTTGAATTTGTTGTCTAGATCAAACATTTTCTCTAAGGTCCTGACTCCTTTAGGAATAAAGTTGTCGAATTTTAATTTAGCTTGGTGTTCTTCATCATCAATTATTGCTCCTTTGAAAGTCTCATCATTCATCAAACATTCAAGAATTTGGTTATCATCATCAAAAACCCGTAGATTGGTGATCATGTCTGGAACCAAAGGCCTAAGAAGTAATTCAATAGAACATTTGTTATTTGAAGGTACAAGCCTTGTAGCTGAGGTAGCTAATAAGTCAGCTGTTGCATTCTTTAGTTGAGGAATGGATACAATATTAAATGCATAAATTTTTTTCATCAAATCCCATACTTCATTCTGGTAAGCTTCAAAATGAGGTGAAATGCAATGTATCTGATTTTGAATTTGCTTTACAACTATTTCAGAATCCCCATACACTTTCAGATTTTTAACTTTTAATTCAATTGCTTTTTCCAGTCCCTGAACTAGTGCTTCATATTCGATTGTATTATTCATACATTTAAACTCTAATCTACAAGAAAGAAAAATGTTTATTTTTCTTTGGATCAATTAGGACATAGCTAGCTCCTGATCCTTCCAATGTTTTAGATCCATCAAAATAAAGGGCCCAAAAACTATCTACTCCTACTGTACTTCAATAAAAAACTACATCTTCAACTAAGTCTACTATTTTACAGTCAAATTCATCATCCTGTGAAAATCGAAGGAGATCGAGCTGGGTGTCTAGTGTACCGCTGGCTTCTTCCGCTTGGTAATTTCCTAGTTCTAGTTCAATGAAGTAATTTCCCAACACAAAATTCACTGGTTCATTTTTTCCCTCCAGCTGAGTAACATTATGCTTCATTTGAGGTTCTCTTAATATTTTTATCTAATTGGTACTTCCCTTATGAGGCAACCATAGATGTGACCAATCTGATGCAAAATATCCATTTAGCCTTGCTGACCAGTCTCGACTCAAAAAAAATCCATAAGCATCTGGAATGCCTGAAACTATAATATCAATGTACTGACATACTTTCTCATTTGTAGATAAGCGAATTAGGACATCTTCCATTTCCCTGACTACTTTCGCAGTTGTCCTGTCTAATTGAATAACCTTCCAAGTGGATGGTTTAGGTTGTCCATTAATTCTCTTGCAGATTGAAAATGGCATAACATTGATTGATGCCCCTGAGTCTACTAAATAGTTGTGTACATTATAGTTGAACATCTCAAAGGTTAGGATAAATGGTGGGGTTTTAAACTTAGACTTACCTCCCACACTTGCTTCACCAATTTCTTCTACAGGTTGGTTGTTAGTGGGAAGCTCTTCTTCTGGTACTTCAAGTGCTTTTAACAATTTTTCTTTATGCTGAGGTAAATAGCACATTTCGAATAATGAGATATTTTCCTTATCCTTTTTTATGTCTTCCACAATATCATACCCCATCTCAGGTGTTTTGAGATTCTTCTTGACATTATCAACCTTGTCTTCAATAGGCTTAACAAGCATGTTAATTCTCTTAGGATCTTGACTTGTAGTGGTAAACTTAGGTATCTTATCAGTTGTATTGTTCTTCTTATTTATGTTTTCTTGAAGTTTCTTGATATTCATAAGTATTGACTAGTCTTCTTCTACCAAAGCTTGACTTCTTGTTGTCACATTGGTTTCTGATGTTTCCTCTTGTTTCATAGAACCTTCTTCTAATGTATCAAACATTGAGACATAATCCCATAACACTAAAGCATCTTCCTCTTGTTTTTATGTAGATTGATTATCCTTTTCTTCCTCATTATCATTTTATGTTAATTTAAAGTCCAATAATTGATTCATTACCAATGTCATAGAATTTATCCATTGGGGGAAATTTTTCTTAGAATGAGGCTGGTGATGAAAAGTGCAAAAATTATCCATACCTACCTCAGTTAAATTCATTGATGTAGGACTGTGTGGAGGAGGTTTATGTTGATTGTTATCCTCCCTCTTATAGTAAGGCTTATATTCTTTATGAGCTTCTTTTTCTTTTTCCAAATCTATTACTCTATTGGATAGATTCTGCATCATCTTCACCATCCCTTCAAAATCCTGTGACCGCTCATCCTTAGGCTTAGTTAGTAATAAAGGTTTATTACCAAAAGCTTTTTCTTCCGACTGCACAGGATAATATTCTATGCTCTCCTTCTCAGCCTCTACCCTCTTAGCTTCTTCATAAGTTTCTGATAATGTATGTTTGAATGACATCTTGGCAAACATGGCCAAGTCAGGCCCTAGAGCTAAAGTATAGTACTCAATTAGCACTTTATCAGATGGTTTATCAGTTGCAATTTTTTTTTTTAGATAAGCAACAAATATTTGAGTGAAATTATGAACTTTTTCTTTTCTTTCTTTCTTTAAAGTGCATAACCCTTTCATTAACGTTGCATGAGATTTATGGACTACATATTTACTTCTAAATATTCTTTCAAATGTGTCTCAGTATATGATCGAATTTGTATGCAGAGCAAAATACCATGAGGCTGCTGCTCCTTTCAGGGTATGTGGAAACAATCTACAAACTACATCTTCATGTTTTCCAGCCCGTAGTCCTTCTATACCCAAGTAAAAACTTTGCAAATGATCATATACCAAAATTTTCTCACTTGGGTCAAACTTAGGCAACATTTTCTCAAAAGCTTGAGGCAAATCATGAAAAAGAAGTGCCAGGTTTAAAGGTGACCTAGCCTTCCAAGCAAGTGGTGGGCTTGGTTGGTTTGCATTTACATGAGCCATGATTTTGAGTGGAGAATGAGGTGGTGACTGAATAGGGGTGTGAATAGGTGAACAGTAAGGTGTATCTGGGTCCAACTGGTTCATAGGTTTGACAACTTCCTATAGGGATGCTTCTAACAGTTCTTCAAGGTCTTCCACCAACACTAAACCTTCTAACTGAGGGCGATCTTTCTTCCAATATTCTCTTCTGGGTAAGACTGGAATAATTGGTAATGCTCTTTAACCTTCTCTTCAGGCGTTGGATTTGGAAACAAACTGATTTCAAAACTGTCACCAATGGAATAATTTTGAGAAAATAGGTTTCCTCGACTAGCCATGCAATGGCGGCCCTCCTTCTAGCACCTAAAACTGTTGAGGCCTGAAAAATCGCAAGTAACAATAGTTTGGGATTCTCCCCAATAACGTTCCCAACTAGCCCATTATTGTTTGGTATGGGGAATCCGTTTGGTTTACGGTCTGATACCGTAGGTCAAGTAACAAATTAAAAGGTTTTACCAGTTACGGCCCGGTCCACCATGTATATTTTTAGTTTTTGTTTAAGTATGATGTGCAAGTGCCTATCTAAAAATGTAGATTGATAGAGATAATGAGGAGCGTCACAATGTGATGCGTAGGTTCTTACATATCGTCTTAAATCTCTTGCATCTAAATCACACACAACAAGAAAATAAATTTAACTAACTAACCTATCCCGAGGGAGCAGAATTAACAATTGACAATGAGTAATGTATTTATGCACATGTATTATGAACAATTACAGATAGTTGTTATTTATTTCAGAACACATGAACATTAAGACAAATATTGACAACAATATAGCTTATTGTTTATGACAACCTCCATTACTCACAGTGGAAATTTCATAGAATAAACTATAAGACATTCATAACATAAGTAGAAATGCAATGAGTTAGAACGATCTCACAGTTAATGGACATGAGCTGAAAATGAAATAGTTCACATTCAACTGATCCACAACAAAGCATTTGAAATAGTCCACCAAACTTTCTCCAGCAGAAAAATTTGTAACTCTTTATTGCAAAAGGAAGTAGTTCTTCTTACAATAACTCTCAAAAATTGCATGGGAAAGAAAATTCCCTCTCTACATCTAACTCTCCTATACTTATACGAAAAAGAAAAACTTTTGGGCTACCCCCAAATGAATTTTGGGCTTCCCCAACATTTCAATCCCACATTTTATCTTGTCGTGAGTGCTCATAAATTATACAATATATTACATTTAAAACAAAAAAATTTAATAGAGCACTTTAATGAACTTTTTCCATGCCTGGGCCTCTGCTGCTATGATTTCAAAATTTGAGGGTTCAAGAAAATGGATGTTTATCTCATACTTAGAATCCTGATTCTTAACCACTTCTATTCTTGCCGGACTGAGGCGCAGATGATATTCAAGTAAGTGAATGCTTACTACTGCATGAGCTACTGCATTCTTCAGAATTTGTTCATCTAGACCCTGAACCTGTTGGATCTCCTGCTCGTCTTCCTGATACTTGTTCTGTAGTTGTTCTATAAAAAGCTCATGCTCTGGTATCGCATCCAGTATTTTATCTGTAGTAAGATGGCATCTATTGTATGTGACCAGCATTCTTCTGTAGTATTTAACACATAATCCTTTCATTTTCTTCACAGTCTTCTTGAATTCTTCAGTAGTATGTATTGCAAACTCCAATAGGTCATAATCCTATTTTAAACTATGTTGATCTTTGGCTGGTAGCTCTGTAGGGGTTTCCTCGTTTGTTTCTATCCACACTATCCTTCCCGTTAAGACCTTCAAAATATATTGATATCTGTATACAAAATATGAAGTGGTGTCCAATATTTCTTCTAATATGCTCTCTATTTGTACAATCTTACACCTTTCTTCCTCAATGCGCATTTGCAGATGGTGGATCTTTCTTCTCTGAGTTAGAACATGCTCCTTCAAAGGCTAGACATTGGTCTTATTTTCCATAGAATCTTTCAGTGATGCTGTCAATGAAGCAATCTATCCCTCAAAACTTGCTACTTGCATTTGATATTTCTTTTCTCTTTCTTCTATGGTGGCCTTCTGTGCCTCCAACTCAACAATTTTGCTTTGTAGCTAGTTCTTTTCTGCACTCAGAGTTTCATAGGATACCTTGAGGTCATTTTTCTCTATCTTCAACACTTGATACTCTAGCTTAGCCTCTGTAATTCTGCTAAGCTATTCTGAGCATCTTTTTCTTTTCTCTCCACAGAAACTTCTAAGGTCATCTTGTTTTCCTGCAGAGTCTGGATTTCTGCCTTTGAAGTCCTCACTTCATTCTCCATGTTCTCAAATTTCCTCTTCAGCTTATAAACTTCATCTCTCTCTTTCTTTAGTGTTTCTTTTAACTGAGCTGCGTTCTTTCTTGATTGCTCTAGATCAGTCATCATTCTATCTATATTATCTTCAGTGGCTTGGGTTAATGCCACCCCAGCTCTTGCTATTAATCTCGGATCTGCATCCGTTCCATACACCAAAGTTTTATTGGTTATCATCTTACCTGATTGTCCTCCTATTTCAACCTTTTTCTCGTTTCTTTTGACAATCCTTTTCTTCTCCTTGTCATAGAAGATAGTGTTGAAATCAGGGACCTCTTCTCCTTCTTTCTGCATAAAAGGTATCAAATTAATTCCAAAAAAGACAACTTGTTCTTGAGTGCTGCTAGAAGTTGCAGCAGGCTCCTGAAGATCAAGATTTTCCTATCCATGCCCTTGATCTATATGATCATGTGCCCCTTGTGCATCCATTTGTTCATTATTTTGCTGGTGTGTTTGCGATCCTGTTAACCTATGACCCTCACTTTCTTCTTGTTTTTTTTATTTTTATTTTTGTTTCTTCTTTTTTCTTTCTCTCCTCCTCTTCCTTCTTTGTTGCTTCCACTGCAGCTCTCTTTCTTTCTTCTTCTTCATGCTTTAGCCAGCCTTCTGCTTCTTGTGCTAGCCTTCTAGCATATTCTTCTCTTTTTCTGGCCTCTTCTTCTTCAGCTGTCTTCTGTGCGGTTTTTCCCTTTCCACCTACAATGGTGATTTTATGTTTAAATCTCTTCTTTAATGCAGTCATATTATTTGCATTTCTGAAGATTTCTTCATATTTGTCCCAGAAATTTGTGTATTCAAAATGAACATTTGCCACCTTGCAATGCTCAGCAACTTTATTTTGGGAGTCATTCCTGTGGAAGTTCATCTCTCCAAAATGAAAGCGATCCAGTTCCTACACGAATTCTGTAGTCTGTTTAACCTTTGTAAACTTATAAATCCCCAACTAGAAAGGTATGGGAGGATATGCTGCCTTCTTATGTTTCGAACAGGAAGCTTCCAACACCATCAATGTATACCTGCCTCACTACTTCTTTATGTAACACATAATCAGTGGCATATTTGGGGAGTAGAGAAGGTTCCCTAGAGCCACCATACATTCTGATATACATCCCCTCGTCAGTTAGATAATAGTTTCCATATTCTTCAATAACTTTGAACACTTCTTCTGACATGCAGTTGCATTCAATCAAGAAAATCAGGGTGTACAAAGGCATGATTAAGTGTTCACATATCTCTTTGTAGTGGCTATAGTATTTGTCTACCAAAAATAATTTGTATGCAGTGTATACAAGGGTCCTGTCCCTATCCCAATTACACCTCAAGGCTGGAAAGGACTGGGTTCAAAATATACAATGAACTAAGATAGAGCTCATGTAGAACTATGAATTCTTCTCTGATACCCCTCCTAAAGCTAAAGATATGCATGCTGAGAGGCTAATGGACACTATGTTTTCCCAATTGAATATGGTTCCTTGGGTGGCCACATAAAAAATAATTGGCATCCATCCCAATTTGAAGCTCTTACCGTGAGCTCTCCCAAAAATCCGGTTCAGCATCAATGCTATAAATCTGTAAGGGGTCCAGAGAGTGGCTGTATAATATTCTCCTGAGGGCTTGGTTTGAAAGTTATTCCCTAGTATCATCATTCTTTTGACAGTTTCAACCAGGTCCAAATTTGTCTCCTTCAACCAACTTTTAGTTAAGTAAATTTGTGCAGGAGGCAAGTGGTATGCCATTAAGACATAAGCAGGACTATATTCATCATAGCCTTGTTTGGTAGTATTTTCTAAGATCATCGTGGTCACATCTACCTTAGGTAGAATCCAACCAATCACCTCTGAGCATGGGAACAACTCAGGTATCGTGGCTACTTTCATAAGGGCAAATTTCTTGACGTTTGCATAAAACGTTAGTTCTTCAAATCCTGCATCAGGCACATTCTGATTTGCAATCATCCTGTACATCTCACCCCATTTATAGTATGGCTCTACCCCAGTGGTGGATTTGGTATCTTCATATATATATTCCACCTTGGTGATGATCTCCACCTCTGCAACAGGAACCTTCTTCTTTTGTCTTTTAGACATATCTCCTTTGCAATAGTTACCCTGTCATAAACCAAGCATGTTCTTAGACCATTGGATATTTTAGTTAGTGTTTTAAGAATGAAGAAAAACTGTATCAAACTTTTTTACCTCTTCCATATGCATTTTCATAAATAAACTACACCGAATATTAATGCATAGAAGAAAATGACAAGGCAAAAAAGGAGCTTCTGCAAGATAGGTCTAAAAAACCTCTAAGTCCCTCTACAACTGAAACATAGCCCTGATAGAAAACTCGTCATATTAACTATACAACAATCACGATACTCTAACTCTTCAAATAACAAGAACCACACTATTAATAAATCTAGTCTTCAAATGTGAGGCCCTATGCAACGCTATTATTGTGGGCATCCCCAACCTGACCAAAAATAAAAAACCCTCCAGCGTCTCATAAAAAAAAAAGAAGGGTAAGTGCCTACGATGAAAATAAAACTGAAAACTTTCCCCTCAGATGGCCATAAGAAACCTGAAAATAATTGGTGCAGACAGCGTAATGCTTGTCTGCACCAACTACCTAATCCTTCAGACAAGTATGAAAAAACCATAATGGCTCAAAAAAAACTCAGGCTCACAAAACCCCTACTGTTAAGAAAACGCCAAACAACCTATTGTGAGGTTAAACATTCTTTCTAAGGGACAATCGTCCGGAACTATAGGAAAACCTAACTAGGGTAGAGTGTGGGTTCTCAAACAACCAATAAAAATAAAAAAGAAAGGGACCGGGGTTGGCCTACCTAGCAAAATGCGATGCAGTTGGTAGGACGACCCAAGAAACTCCACGATAGCAAGCTAATCGAACATAAATCGAACAACTGGGCATGGTTGTATAGCACAATTCGACAAGGATGGAGAAAACATGATTTTTTCCCCAAGGATAAGAATAAAATAATACCACCGCTATATATAACCCATGGTAAAATATAACGGCGGGAAAAAACCTTCACCGGTGGGAAAAATACTAAACATCAGTGGAAAAAGTCTTCATCGGCGAACAAAACAACTATATGTTGGACGGTTAGTTTATTGAGCAACTGCAATGGCAGAATACATATTGACTACAACTTCTGCGATCAAATAAAACATCAGTGATCGAAAGCTCTAAGGTGTATGCGTCGACGGATTCCACATATATCTACAAGCGGGACCTCTAAACATCGGGCCTATATATCACTATGGAGCCGCAATGACGGAAAGTGGGCAGACAATGGGTTCCGCGATAACAAAATTCATTGACGATCGGAAACTTTGAGGACTATGTATCGCCGACCAAAAGCTCAATGCTGTTGCAGTGTCGACAATGCAGAGGACTAGCCCTCCGATCAATAGTCAAACACCATTCCGATAGCGAAAAGAAAAGAAAACAATGAAAGCAAAAAGTTTAAGCAATAAAACCATGAAATCAGCAAGGATAAGAACTGTCTGTTGGGATGTTTTCTATATGCCCTTCGAAACGGCGGCTAGGTAGAGAACTACTGCCCCGACCATGATAAAACAAAAATCACCAATAGTCAATTTTTTTTGAAAAACATAAACAAAGGTGAAAAAGCGCATCGGCGAAAAATGGGAATGTCCATCGGGACATTCATTATTTACCATCCGAAATGACGGATGCATAGAGAACTAATGCCCCGATCCATTGTTCAACCATCTTTTGATAGAGATAAAGGAAATCATCAAAACTTTAAGTTCCACAATCAAAAGAATTAGCTAGACAAAAGGTAGTTTTTAGATCATTCACTCCCGAAATGAAGGAAAACAGTTGATCTCAATTCAACCTCAAAAATCCAAATTTGTAGCATAGGAAAAAAAAACATAGTTCAGGAATCCAAACAATCCCAGGAAAGATAAAATTAAAATGAGGGTCCAAAATTTTTTAGAAATTTGAGAAAAAAGGTTGCAGCTGCAACACAGCTATAAAAAAGATGCAACTGAATCCAAAGACTTGCCAAAATGCTTGTGAGATCTGATTAATACATAAACATATATTTCATAATAGCAGGCATATAAACTTGTAAAACATGTTGAATCTAGATCTATAAAAATGCATCAAAAGGAAAGAGATGGCTAATAAACTTATTAACAAATTCCTTTCCTATCAAGATCATAATAAACTTATTATAAATCTTTTGCAATGAATCCACAAACAATCAACAAATTATGAACATAGATACAAGTTACCTCAGTAAAACATGGCAATGATCATCCACACACACAATAACATGACACCATCTTGCCTCCAAAGCTTCTCTTTATTTCAAATGAACAATAACAATAGTACAATAGCAACAACACCTCAATCCCAGTTCTAACTAGCTTGGAAGAGGTAATATGTGCTTTATTTATAGCAAAAACATGAGATCTATCCCAGGGGGGCGCAAATCCCAAGGAGAGGGAGACTACAGCTGCATGTGGAGTGAATCTGGGCCTGATCTGTGTCTAAATGAGCCTGATCCGAGTCTCACTAAGTGCAACTATCAATTGGAGAGCTGATTTGTCTAACACCTCAACTTGATGATTGAAGCATCCAGTAAAACTCAATTAGATGGGCCCACACGTGTGGAGGAGAGAGAGAGGGCACAATTCCCAAGATTGCATGTTGTGGTGCACTCCCAGATCAGCCCAGATCACCTCCTTCAGTCAAGGAATTGTCAAATCCAGTCAATACCAAGCCGATGAGACTGATTTCAGTCAAATCGGAGCAAATCCCAATGATTTAGGATTTGGGGTTTTCTCCATTATTTAATTAATTCATCAATTAAATAATCAATATTTGATTTTTAGGGATTTTTGACCCGAGTGATGGACAAATCACTCAAAACTTAGAAAAAGTGGGTCTATGGGTTTACATGGTGCTCTAAGCTTGAAAATGATCACCCCCATGACTTAACTGATTTCCGAGCCCAGTTTTATTACAAAACGAAAATTTCCAATTAGACTATTAAAAAATAGCCTAAGTTTTGTGGAAAATTGAAAATTAAAAAATTAAAAACCTAGGGGGACTTAGACATGTTCATATGACTCAACCATAATTCCTAGTATGTTTATACATTGACACATAGACTCTAATAACCTCAATAATCCTAAATGCCAAGCCGACCACCCCAACTTTGGAGGTATTGAGTGAAAAACTCAGAAATTATCCGTTGTTTATTCAACAACCAATAATAACCAAGGGAAAAAAAACCCTAGGCTGATCGGATTGACAAATAAAGTCTAAGAGACCGAGTCTTTTACAGACACTATTATGCTAGAACATTTTATTACAACTCCCCCGTGGGGTATGAACATGTGATATAGTACAACAAGCACTTCCCAGAAGCAATTTGAAAGGTATTTTGAAGTCAGAACAAATCATCTTTGTTCGGTTCACCAGGCTCACTTGATAAAAAACCACTACGTGCAACTTAGGTGGTAACATCTGGCTCCAACTACCGGACGTGTGCTTGATCTGGTCATATGCCAAGGAGAGGATATGAGAACAACAGAATCTCTGGTTTATACACCCTGTAAAAACATCTCAACTTGACAAGAAAACCTCAGTAGCACAAGCTTTATATAAAAACCAAATGAACCATTAAGCTGATTTATTTAAACAAAATAAATGTAACTAACTAATGAATTTTTTATTATTATTATAGCTAAGTACAAAACAAAAATGCGGAAAGTAAATGCTCTTTTTCAAGGAGCTTATTTTCCTACTCTAAGCATGATATAAAAAGGGTTAAGTGTAATAAAAAATCCAATGTAACCACCTAAGCATTTTATTAACATAATTTTTTTTCCTTGTTTTTGGCTACTAGCCAAAGTAAAGATACTTTATTCAGAAAATGCAAACCTGTGTGATGATCTGGAATGGGCGGGATGAATGGGAAATCATAGGCATGAATAATTCCATCAAACTTCTTCCCAACATGGTAGGTGCTCGCACAGGATGCTTCTATCCATGACTGGATAGGGTTGATATACAAATTGGAATGATGAGGCAGATTGACTACACCATCATACTAATCATCAAGGCTTATTGGATGATAACTCATTGTATAAGCCCCAAGCGGCTCCAAATCATAAGGAAAATCTATATGTGAAGATGATAGTTGAGACTGATATTCTACTAACTGCATCATATCTGTCTTTTCACAACATTGCTTCTCAATGTCTTTATTATTGATACCTTTGTGCAGCTATTCATGATATGACTCTGAATGACCATATAAGAGTTTTGAATGCTGCTCTTCTATACTAGTATTTTCCCAGGTGTCTAGATCCATGCTTCCCTCTATGGAAGTATAGTAGATTGGAATTCCACAAATTTCTAAATAGACACTCCCCTTGCTGGATATAGCATAGATAGGATTCTTAATAAGATATCCACAAAAATCCCAATAGTCATCACCACCATCTATGTCAGATGTGATGGATTCCCCATTGCTGATATAAAGTTCTGATATCAAGTTCTCTTTGTCTTCATTACTGATACTGATATATGCCTCAGACTGATCATATGGATAAACTGCATGCTCCTTTTCCATATCAAAGTTTCCTAAGGCCACATGGTCCATGCTCTCTCCTTTAGATATGCCATAGACAGGAGAATCAACAAAACTATCAAAAGTTTCTGGCTCATTATTTTCCTCTTTATTCATGTCATAGACTGGATTTTCCATGAATGTCCAAAACTCCTCATCAACATCTTTGTCGGAGATAAGGGAGTCTTCATCACTTGTATCATGCTCCAAGTTATACTTGTCCTCATTTTCATACTCATATTCTTCAGAGAAAAGGTCACAAGGCAGTAAACCTTCCAGACTGTCATCATTATATGGAGAACACGTAGGAGTCCCATCACGCACATTACGGTTTTCATCATAAGTTTCACTATAAGATTTTGCAATGGTTTCATCCTTAGGTTTGTACTATTTAGCTGGTGACAAAGGGTAGGCCTGGCCTACCATGTATACATGATCAGGCTCACTTGAAGTTGTTTCCTGACTACTAACCTTGGGAAGTCCATGTTCCATGAATTGATTTGCAACATAACAAGTTCTTTCTTGGTGGAACTGTTCACAGGGTCTACACCATGGAATTACTTCTTCTACCATGTTAGCTGAGTCTAACTAGTTGGAATCCTAGGCTCTTGCTGAGGAAATTTCTTTTGATACATCTGATTTTGCTTGGGATGAAAGTTCCTAGGTCCATTATTCCTTTCCATTATGATTATTCTATTTTGCATATGATTCAATTATGCAGAATGATTGGCCATTAGTTGGTTTTGACTAGTAACCAAGTTTTTTATCATGTCCGTCACCTTTTCCATTGGATCTTTAGAAGTTCCCTTTTCTTCTGATTCAATGTCTTTACCCTTCTCTTTATTGTAGGAATTGTTTACCCTAGTGTAACCTGGAATGTTGGACTTTCCTGAAGATTGCATATTCTTTTCTATTTTCTCGGCCAATTCCTGGGCATTTTTCAGATCAGCTGATTCTTTATTTCTCAATTGATACCTTAAGTCACCAATGAAGGCTTCAATGTAGGATATGAGGATAGAGGCATTTTTTGGCTTCATGTCTCTAGGAAGGTCCACAACCACACGCTTGAATTTAGTGTTAAATTCATCCATGGTTTCATTCTCCATCTTCTTTATGCTATAAAGGGTAGCAAGCAGATGTCTTGGTTCCTTCTTTTCTCCCCACTTCTTCCTAAAACCATCTTGGAATTCGCTAAGAGTTTTATATGAATCATCATCTAGGTTGAGGTACCACTCTTCAGCATCATCTTCTAAGGATAAAGCAAAGAGCTTAATTTTGACATCATCGTGGTCATGGGAAGCATCATTGCAATAACTGACCAGGTGCTTTTCAAACTTTCGAAGGTGAGACTTGGCAGTGATGGCATTATTGCCCTGAAATATGGGGAGCTTCTTGATAGAATCTTTTGGAATGGCATGGGGAGCACCTACTATCTGAGAAAATTCAAGGGGTTTGAATAATTCCATCATTTCTTGAGATTGGTGAACATGAATCTCTAGAAATAAGTGATGGATAGCTGAGAGGGATTGGTCTCCTAAATTTTCAAGGTTTCTATGAGAAGTTTGCCTATTTAATATTTCCCTAGTAAACCTTTCGGGATCAGGGAGAGGATTGAATAATTGACGGCGGTTTCTTCAGGTAGAAATTCTTGGAGGGATGTTAGACATTGGAGTCACCAGATGGATCGAGTTTTAATTTTTATGTTTTTTAAAGACAAGATCAATCATTTTTTTTTATCTTTTTAGTTGTTTAGAAAAACGTTAGGCTAATTTGTACTCGGGAATAAAAAGATTTATCCCTGGAAACGACACCAAAAAGTATTTCCACCTTTCACACACCTGGGGGGAACGTGGCAGAAATATTCAAGCCACTCGATGTGTCCTTGGGGCCAAGTCTTGAGTCAAGGCTGTCACCTTGTTCTTGACTCCTCCGTTTAGGCACAACTCCTAACGAAGCCAAGGGCGGTAGACCCTATTAAGTTAGTAAGCCAAATTTTTTTAGTATGGTGATGTTAANTAATGTGAAATATGAGTTGATTAAAATTAGGCGAGGGGGGGACTCCAGATATACCTGAGAGTACTTGGAGTATGTCCAAAACTAAACCTTCACGGCTACCCACAAGGAATATGTGGGATGAATGGAGTCTCTGAGATTGTTGTTCATAATGAACCCGAAGGTGTAATAGAGATTGGTGTTATAGAGGATTTCACCACACTAGGTGAATCACACATTGTATGGCCTTCCCCTATCCCGCTGCAGACTCATTATTCCCTATGGACCATTTATTGTCTTTTGATGTATCATTGACCATCGCTAAAAACATTAGAAAAATGATATACGCGTCTTTTTCCCCGATAACCACGTACATACGTGGATATTCCCTCTATAGTCGCGTACATCGGGATGTGTGCATAATCCAAAACTGTTGGACCATTCCTTGTCTTGAATCCGACTCATATGACTCTTGGCCTTCCATATGCCTTGAGATCGCACGGATTTGACCTTTCAGTATCACTTTGGAAAGCTATATAAGGAACCATTGAGACATTGAAAGCATAAGAGAGAATTGAGAGTGCC
>LPNX010951251.1:936264-980552 GCA_001517045.1 Pseudotsuga menziesii | reverse complement strand
GATCCTTTAGTGTTAGATGTTTTTATTTCTATTGCATATTGGGAAAGATTGATTTCTGGAGTCTAGCTGTCTGTTGTGGTACCCCAAGCCATAGGAATTCTCTCCGTAACAATTAGCGCCTTGAGGTCACTTTTCAGGAGTTCTCGCTTCCTTTGGGTATTTTGCCACCGCTTACGGTTTGATCGAGGTGTTGGATTTTCGCCTGATGGTGGTTGATTGGGGAAGGTGAAGACTAATTAAACTAGTCACTCACATTGCTTTTGATGCAGCTTGACTGATCAGATGAACCACAGCCAAGTACAGAGCATACAAATCAGAGTCTTGTCAATTTTAGTGAGTTTTAAAGGATGTGTTTTCTTAGAAAGAAAAACCCTCGAGGAACCTCTTTCGGTCCAAGTGGGCCTCAATCAAGGAATTAAGGAGGGGGTTGATTTTAGAACAATTAATTACATAAACTATGATAAGAAGAAAGCATAAACAAATCACAATTTTTCTAATTATTCCTACCACGCATCTCTTTCCCCTTATGGGTCAATCGGGAAGTCATGGGGTAAGTATTCAAGTTACTTTGATACTGAAATGTGGAATATATGATAAGGTAATGAAATAATGTTGTTTTGGGTGAATGAAACTAATATAAAGTGAACAAAAATAATACAATTCAAAAAATAACAAAAAAGGCGCGAATCCCCCCAGGGGGGATGCGGAATGGGCTCGAAAGAGCCTATCCGGAGAAATTTTTTATTATCTACTATTAAAATATTATTAAAATGATCTGATTCCTCTTGTTTATTATATAGGATGAAACCAAGATCTTACTAATTTCCCAAAATTTAAAATTTACAGTCAAAGGGGAGCCCCCTGGGGGGATTTGAACGATCCCAAAGCCACTTTAGAAAAACAGCTTCTTTTATTTCTGTTATTCTTTCCAAAATATAGCAAGCATGTTAGAATGAAATATTCCCAAAATCACTTTTAAATTACCTTTGGGTCAGCCTACTTTAAACCAAACAAAACTAAGTTAAAACTAGCTAAAACTGTGAAAAAGGAACCAAGGAAAGCAGGCTTTCCTTGGGATCTTGGCTTGCTGTTTGGGAAGAGAATGAGATATGCACTGATTTCTGGGTTTAATCTTTTTAAAACAGAAACAGAAATCTAACGCATGCAACCTATGGATTTTCTTTAAATTTCCATGCAAAACAGACGATTTCCCTGAACTAGATCTAGAATGCTTAATGAGACCTTTTAGAAACGATATCTAGATTATGAGCTTTGAAATAATAGATCTATGTAATTTTTACTTTAATATGATAGATCTAAATGATAACAAATCTTGTAACCAAAGTAACCAGGTAAGATTTGGATTTTATAAGGAGGAAGAGAGAGAAAGAGTGTTGGAAGTCTTGAATATCAACTGTGGAGCTTTCTGGTGGAATGTTGAGGGACTATGCCTTTGAGAAAGTTTTAGAGAAAGTGAGGAAGAAATCTAGATAAGCACCCTCTCCAAGATAGGAACCTTCAACTGAATCCAAAGACTTTCCAAAATGCTTGTGAGATCCGGTTAATACATAAACAAAGATTTCAAAATAACATGCATATAAACTTATAAAACATGTTGAATCTAGATCTCTAAACATGCATAAAAAGGAAAGAGATGGCCAATAAACTTATTAACAAACTCCTTTCCTATCAAGACCATAATAGACTTATTATCAATCTTTTGCAATGAATCCACAAACAATCAGCAGTTTAAAACATGGCAATGCTCATCAACACACACAATAACATGACACCGTCTTTCCTCCAAAGCTTCTCTTTATTTCAAATAAAAAATAACAACATTACAATAGCAACAACACCTCAATCCCAGTTCTAAATAGCTTGGAAGAGGTAATATGTGCTTTATTTATAGCAAAAACAAGAGATCTAGCCTAGAGGGCACAAATCCCAAGGAGAGAGAGACTGCAGCTGCATGTGGAGTGAATCTGGGCCTGATCTGTGTCTAACTGAGCATGATATGAGTCTCACTGAGTGCAACTATCAATTGGAGAGCTGATCTATCTGACACCTCAACTTGCTGATTGAAGCATCCACCAAAACTCAATTAGATGGGCCCACACATGTGGAGGAGAGAGAGAGGGTGCAATTCCCAAGATTGCATGTTGTGGTGCACTCCCAGATCAGCCCAGATCATCTCCTTCAGTCAAGAAATTGTCAGATCCATTCAAACCCAAGCCGATGAGACTGATTTCAGTCAAATCGGAGCAAATCCCAATGATTTAGGATTTGGGGTTTTCTCCATTATTTAATTAATTAATCAATATTTGATTTTTAGGGATTTTTGACCTGAGTGATGGACAAATCACTCAAAACTTAGAAAAAGTGGGTCTATGGGTTTACATGGTGCTCTAATATTGAAAATGAGCACCCCCATGACTGAAACTGATTTCTGATCCCACATTTATTACAAAACCATTTTTTCCAATTAGACTATTAAAAAATAGCCTAAGTTTTGTGGAAAAATTAAAATTACAAAGAATTAAAAACCTAGGGGGACTTAGACATGTTCATATGACTCGACCATAATGCCTAGCATGTTTATACATTGACACATAGACTCTAATAACCTCAATAGGCCTAAATTCCAAGCCGACCACCCCAACTTTGGAGATATTGAGTGAAAAACTCAGAAATTATCCGTCGTTTATTCAACAACCAATAATAACCAAGGGAAAAAACATCTTGGGCTGATGAGATTGACAAATAAAGTCTAAGAGTCTGAGTCTTTTATAGACACTATTATGCTAGAACGTTTTATTACAACTCCCCCACGAGGTATGAACATGTGATATAGTACAACAAGCACTTCCTAGAAGCAATTCAGAATGTCTTCTGAAGTCCGAACAAATCATCTTTGGCTGGTTCACTAGGCTCACTTGATAGAAAACCACTAAGTACAACTTAGGTTGTAACATATCAGCTATTGGTTAGGGTCCATGACCATTTAGGATAGGACTGATACTAAAATCCCGACTCTATATCCTCCAGCCCGATCCAACTTAGAAGCTGAAACTCCACTTTGGATGGATCTAGAGGAAGAAGAAGGTGTTCAACCATTATTAACAATATGGAAAGCCTTAAATTTTAAGGATGAAACAGAGGATGAAACTATTAATAGTTTCATCAGTGAGCCCACTTTTGTCAATAAACATGTTTATCAAATTATGAACAACACTTTAGGTAAAGAAGAACAAGAACTTCTAACAGAAGAGACTTTGGTCAGTGATGCCAACATAATTCTAGCACTTAAAAACTTGAAAAAGTATTCAAGTGGAAATAGAGCCAGGAAAAAAATTGAACATTAATCAGAATCTCGCTCCTAATGAGATGGAATGCTTGATCAGTCTGCTAAAACAACATAGAGCAACCTTTGCTTGGGAATACACATATATGAAGGCCATTCCTTCTAACGTGTGTACCCATCACATTTACATCAAAAGCAACTCCCGACCAGTGTGCCAACCACAACAAAGGATGAAACTGAACTTGAGGGATATAGTGAAGGAGGAGATCCAAAAAATCCTGGAAACAGGATTTATATACCCCATTTCAGACAGTGAGTGGGTTTCTCCACTCATGATAGTACCAAAAAAATGGGAAATGTAGAATCTATGTAGACTATAGAGAATTGATCAAAGCAACATAGAAATACCATTTTCCCCTTTTATTGATCAGGTACTTGATACCTTGTCTAGAAATAAGTTTTTTTCCTTTCTGGAGAGATTCAGTGGTTACAACCAAATCCAAATTGCTCCTGAGGACCAATACAAGACCACCTTCACCTGTTCCCAGGGTACCTTTGCATACATGGTACTTCCTTTTGGGTTGTGCAACAAACATGCCACATTTCAGAGAACAGTGATTGGGATATTTTCTGAAATGGTCGACGATAGCATGGAAATATTTATGGACTCCTTTAATCCATATGGCAGTAGCTTTGAGGAAGCATTGACAAATTTAGAAAAGGTTTTAGGACGTTGTGAAAAAACCAAGTTATCTTTAAGTAGTGAAAAGTACCATATGATGATGAGCGAGGGTGTAGTTTTGGGGCATTTCATCTCTACTGATGGTATCCAGGTAGCTCCATCCAAAATTAGGGTAATTGAAAACATACCTACTCCTGGAACAAAAAAAGAGGTATGTAGCTTCTTAGGGCATGCTGGTTATTACAAAATATTTATAGAAAATGTTTCCAAGCTAGCCTCTCCTTTATTCACCTTGTTTATGAAGGATGCACAGTTTAATTGGAATGATGCATGCCAAACAACATTTATTGGACTTAAGAAAAGTCTATCCACAACACCTATCTTACAATGGCCCAATTGGGCTCTTCCTTTTCACATCTCCTCAGATGCCTCAAACACTTCCATTAAATAAGTATTGGGAGAACAGGGAGGTCATGCTCCATATGCAATTTATTATATCAATAAGAACTTAGCCACTGCTGAACAAAATTACACTGTCACAAAAAAGAGTTGTAGGCTATTGCTTATTCCATCAATAAATTTAAGCACTATATTACTGGATACCCCACTTTTGTGCACATTGATCATTCAAACATCAAGTACTTAATGAAAAAACCTGTCACTAATGCTAGAGTAACTAGATGGATGTTATTGTTACAGGAATTTGACATTACAATTATTGATAAACCAGGGAAGGAAAACTTTGTTACTGAATTTTTATCTCGACTTACTAACAATGATACAAGTTTACTAGTCGAAGATTCCTTCCCTGATGAACATTTGTTTGCAGTTTTAGCTCATTCCCCTTGGTACACAGATGTTTCTAACTATTTGGCTGCAGGAAAGCTTCCAACACATTTTTCAAAGAGAGAAAAAAGAAAAATTATACAAAAGAGTGCCAGGTACTGTTGAATAGATGGGCATCTTTTCTACACAAGTCTCAATTTGGAGATCAGATGATGTGTAAGGGAGGATGAAATTTTTGGTATCTTAAAGTCTTTCCACAATCAGCCATGTGGGGGACATTTTGCTAACAAAGGAACAGGTCATAAGGTATTACGAATGGATTATTTTTGGCCCATAGTGTTCAAGGATGCCAAAAAATATGTTCGGGCTTGTGATAGTTTCCAAAGAATGGGCTAGCCAAATATACTAGATGAGATGCCTCTTCAACCACAGCTGGTGGTTGAACCTTTTGATAGATGGGCCCTAGATTTTGTAGGGCCTATCAACCCTCCCTCTAAGAAGAAAGTTTCCATCCTAGTTTGCACCGATTATATGACCAAATGGGTGGAGGTTGTATCTTTGGTCAAGGCCAATGACCATGCTGTAATGGATTTCTTATATGGAGAAACATTCACCCGTTTTGGGGTACCCAAAGAGATAGTTATAGATGGAGGACCGTAGTTTGTGTCCTACAAATTGGAAGCTTTGTTATAGAAATATCACATTCAGCATAGGATAACCTCACCATATCATCCAAAGGCCAATGGCCAAGTGGAAAGCACCAACAATTTAATTGAGGTTATCCTTACAAAAATAGTTAGAAGCCATTGTAGAGACTGGGATGATAGATTTCCATAGGCATTATGGGCATATTTCACCTTATGGTACAACACTACAGGTTTCTCCCAATAAAAATTGGTGTACAGTAAGAATGATGTCTTTCCCATTTAATTTGAAATTAAAACTTTAAAGACATCCATGGAAGAAAAATTAGACTTGACAAAAGCTCAGAGGAACATATTGGATCAGCTAAATGAACTTGATGAGAAGCATGGAGCTGCTGTGCATCAGACAACATTAATTCAACAACAACGTTCCAAGTGGAATGATCAGTTCATAAAGAATAAAATATCCTGTGAAGGAGACTGGGCCTTATTATATGATTTAAGTTTTAAGAGGGACTTTAAGGGCAAATTGTGTACAATATGGTTGGGACCCTACGAAATAGACAAGGTGTTTGATAATGGCACAATCCGCCTAATTACTATTGATGAAAAATAGAAGCCATTATTCACTAATGGTCATAGGTTGCAACTGTATGATAAGTCGATTTCAAAGGATGCATTCATTTCGCATGTTGCAGTTGATCCAGATTATTAGTTAACGTAAGGGAAAGAATTTTTGCTGCCCCTGTAAATTTTTAAGAACACTACAATTTTCGCACAAGAATTTGTATATAAATAAGTTATTGTTCTATTTTATTTATTTTCTTTTCTTTTATGCTTGATTAGTTTTTTTTAAAGAATGTGTACAGGAATCCACTTGAGGAGCAGTGGTTGCTACTAGGCCGAACGATTGCGGGCGCCCTAGCTTATTTTCCTGTTATGAGTAACTCATTGAAAAAGATGAACAATTCTACAACAGCAGACAATCAGCTGAAACTCTGTCTATTTTCCATTTTTTGCAGTAGTGAATTCACTAGAATGGCCCTATTTTCCAGCTGCGACTCCGCTAAAATTTGCCATTTTTTTCTATTTTTTGCAACTGTGACTCCGCCATATTTGTTCTATTTTCCAACAGTGACTCTGCTAATTTCTTCCTATTTTCCCTATTTTCACAGTTGTGACTCCACCAAAATGGTCCTATTTTCCTGCTGCGACTCCCCTAAACTCGGTCTATTTTCCCTATTTTTGTAGTTGTGCCTCCGCTAGAATGGTCCTATTTTCTAGCTATGATTCCACTAAAATCTATCTATTTTCCCTATTTTCCCAGCTGCGACTCCGCTAAAATTTGTCTATTTTCCTTATATTCGTAGCTGTGACTCGGCCATCTCCAACCACAGTTCTTCCAAGTATACAGACTCTATTTTCCTGCCACGAATATCTTCCAGTATGGATGTACTTTCCCACTCAGTTGGAAATGTCCAACTCATCACAGTACATGCGCACTTATGTTTATTATTTGTGATGGACGTGATGATGAGACTGGACCATTGTGAAAATTTAAGGCTCAATTCATAATGGAAAGGTACAAATTCTGACCATTTACATGACTAGCCATTGATTAATAATGAGTATGGAAATAAAGTTATGATTTGTCTTTAGTCCCAGTCAGCCATCCATATCCATTTAACTACCAAGGACCATGTCAGAATTCACACTCATATCCATTTCATAATCATACCTTCATGGCCGTCACCTTTACCTAATCTGTACCAAGATCTTCCAATTATTCCATTTCCATAACTGAAAAAGACCATGTTTGTTCGTACACTGCAAATTCCACTCTTGAATTGGTAATCTCTGTATTCACCATCAAAACTACAAAGGACGGATGATATGGATAATCTAGTTAGGCATGAAATTGAAAACATAGAGACCCTGTGTGCAAATTCGAAAGGTTTTTGCCATCTTTGAGGAGGCTGGGTGGACTGTGTATTTTCAACGATTAAATGGCTTTCACACAGAAACAACATTATAGTTTTCCTTTAACCTGAATGATACTCATTCTAAAGTCAAAGTATTGTGTATAGATGTCATGAAGGCAGCTGTGGCGAAAGTTATTGGTTTTCCCCAAGTTGAGAGAAGATGGTTTGGATGAAAATTTCCGAATGCGACTACAGTGTGGGACTTTCTTCTAGCCGGTGAGAATGTTCAGCTAAGAGGCCATGGAAAAGAATTGGAATCATTACCTTAGCCTTGGGATCATGTTTCCATCTTCCTAAAGAAATAAATTATTTGTGACGGTAGGTACAAAATCGTCTATCCCTCTGAATTTCCCCTCTTGTCCCATTTACGGCATGGTAATCTATTTAACATGCCATTTTATATTTTGAAAACCATAAATTACATGGTTGGTTTTGTGAGAACATCCTAACATCCACTTCCTTTTGTTACCAATCATGTCTTGATTAAATTATTAATCTTAAGGTCATTAGCACAGCAGAATTGGACTTGGGTACAATTTCTTGCTGGGGCTGGGATAATTCGGGAACCTGCATTAGGGATGGTTGGTATTGAGATAGAGGAATAGGACCAACATTCCTTAGATTCAGTTGGGGGGGAGGTTGAAATGTTGGAAGAACAGTAGGCTTCTACAAAAGAAGTAACACTCCAAGAATCTGTTAAAACAACAAATTTAGAGGAAATAATTTCAACAATAAAAGTTGCAATAGTAGCAGCTGAGGTTAGAGAAACCATAGAGGATGCGATAGAAGAAGCTATGGATGCAGAGGCCATGCAAAGAAGAATTTGTAGCTACAGAGGCCGCATTGAAAGAATAAATTCAAGAACCAAACCCTCAATATCAAAGTGGGATCCCAGAACACCAACCTGAAATAGAAAAGGAAGAAAATTTAGAGGTCTTTAACATTGAATCTTCCCCTAAGTTGGGGGGGGAACTATAATTGAAGAAGAAGTTTTGGTGGGTGAAATAAGGGAAGATGGTGGATTGGGGAATAATCCTTCTATACCAGTCTCATATTTGGAAACCTTTGTGCCACACCGAAGAGGGAGAAGATCAAAAGAAGAAGGTTAGTCATTTGGGAAGGTGAGAAGAAGGAGAACTAAGTCTGTTACAGTCTCATATTTGGAAACCTTTGTGCCACACCGAAGAGGGAGAAGATCAAAAGAAGAAGGTTAGTCATTTGGGAAGGTGAGAAGAAGGAGAACTAAGTCTGTTACAACAATAGAAGTGGCAGGTGCAAAGTGGGAAAATATTGATTTTCTTGTCCTGACACCCTGATCAACTGCCACTCCATAAGAACTTGCTACAGAGAAATCTCAAATTGAGAGTCTTTTGTATGAGAATGATTTGCTAAAAGAGGAAGTACAAATGCTTTAGAATGAATTGGAGAAGTGGAAAGAAGCATGTAGGAAGAAGGTAGAGAAAAGATTGAATACATCGGTGGAGGATGCAGATAATTTGGAGGGTTCACCTCCTATTTTGGGAGATGAAGGACAAGAAAAAGTGGTATGTCCAGAATGTGGAAAAATATTCAACCAGGTAGGGTATAAAGTCACAATGCAAGAATTTGCTACACAAGAACCTACAAAGGAAAAGGAAGAAGGAAAAGAAGCACCTACAATGGAGCAAATAGAAGATAATTATCCAGTAGTGGATATAATCCCTAACCGAGACTTAGAGGAGATTGATGAGACCTAGAATAGTCTCAAGATACATAATTATTCTAGGGATAATCTCAGCAACCTAAAAATACTGAATTCAAACAGGATGTTGTTACACAAGAACCGACATCCTCAAAAATGTTTGTTGAGGCTTCCACTCAATTAGAAGGAAATGAGCCATAGGTGGATACAATCCTTGACCATGACTTAGAGAATATCGATGTGACCCCATAACAGTCTCAGGATATAGAATTATTCTAGGAAGAATATCAACAATCTAGAAACACTGAAGTCATCTCAGAATAGGAGGTTGTTACCCAAGAACTAGCACTCCAAGAGCTTGTTACTGAAGCAACAGTTCAAGCAAGTGGCATCCTAGGTAATTCCCAGAATTTGGATGGTGTTACATAAGAATGAACATCTTCAATTTTTTTTTTGAGGATGCTGTTCAATTAGAAGAAAATAAGATTAGAACACGGTAAGATTATGCTTCCACACAAGAACCAACACTTATCAACATGGTGATGGAAGCGGTTATGATTAATGAAGAAGAGGACTCAGGTGATGAAAAAATACAAGAGTTATAGAGGGATATTTTATTGCTAAAACTTGAATTAGTCAAATGGAAAAATCATGCTGATCAATGTAAAGAAGGGATGGTTCCTCTCCATGAACATAGAAATACTATCAAGGAATTGAGAGAGAAATGGGCTGAGGAATTGATCTTCCAAAAATTCTAGTGGGCCAGTGTTCATAAAGAATTGAGGAAATTCAAGTTCGTGCAATAGGAAAAAGATCAGATGTACAGTCTCTCTCAAGAATTGTTGGGTTGCAGGGCCCCATATCCTTCTTACCCCATATTTCTTTATGAACATATGAATTTATTTAAGTTGAGGGCATTGAAAGAAGGAATACCATATCAGCTGATGACTTCCCCTCAGTTCTTGGAAACCTTTATATAGAGTAATTTTGGGTATCAAAACTTGCGATGTGAATTATATTTGCACAACATTGCATGGTATGCTAATTTTCAGTATAACCCTATTCCCTATTTGGGGGATTTACAGCTTACATTAGAGGAAATTTCAACTCAAAATGGGCCTCCTAAAAGAAATTAATAAAATAATATTTATTAATTTTGGAGGAAGAAAAGAAAAAAACTACTTTTTTGTTTGTATTTTCGACATATCTCCCCGTGTTTTTGCTCAAATTTCGATTAGGAGAGCTCGTTGGATGAAGAATTAAATTCCACATCCAACGAGTACCCACTCGGCATTCATTTGATGGACCCCACTACTCCAAAAAAAAGAAATACTTGAAACAATGTGATGATGACATCATCATCACATTGTTTCAGGTATTTCTTGTTTTTTGGGTAGCGGGGTCTGTCAAAAGCATGCCGAGTGGGTACTTGTTGGATGTGGAAATTAATTCCGCATCCAACAAGCTCTTCCAATCGAAATTTGAGCAAAAACACAGGGAGATATGTCGAAAATACAAACAAAAAAAGTAGTTTTTTTATGATACCTATCCCCAAATTTATATTAAAAAGTGTTTAAGACCTATACGGTATTTCAAATTTAAGGCAATTTCATTGGCTAACACATGATGGCATGGAATTTGAGTTAAAGTTAAAAGGCCCATTTTGAGTTGAAATTTCCTCTAATGGAGCTTTCACTTCTTTTGTTTCTAATCATGTAAAATGGTGGGATTATTTTCAAACTATCAATAGGAATGAGGGTAGTTCTACTCTCTAGATCATAGATGAACATCAATTTCCAAAAGATCTCATTTCAAAGCATGAACGACCTCTCAAATATCCTATGAAGACTCAGCATTTGAAGTATCTGCAAAGGATAGTTATCACTACCTAGGTCCAGACAATCTGCAAACAGCAACAGTATGCCCTGGAAGGTAGTGAGCATAGATGGAAAGCTTCTTCCCCATATTTTAGGGAGAGGGATCCATATTGTTTTGGGAATTTTAAACAAGCTCTCCTTAGGGTACCTAGCTATGTTGGGTGCATGGAAGCATGTGTACCTTCATGGATGGGATTGAGATTCAGGTTTCCTCTCATATGGTTACCAGTAAGACCATACAAAAGTAATTATATTTTGAATAAGAGGGGAGAGAGACATTGCTGGAAGGAATGGACTTCTTGCAATGAATTTGTGCTCTGGGAAGATGCACCTGAACATTTCTTCAACCTCACCAATCTCCACATATAGAGTATGGATCCAAATTCAGATTTAGAATAGTGGAAGATGTTGCATGGGTACATGCAACTGGATAGTTGGGCCCGAGAATAGTCCCTTTTTTACTACACTTATTACCTCCTTTTGAATTGTCTTGCCTCATCTTCACGAACCAGATATAATCCCTTTTCCAGAATTTGAGCATAAATCCTTATAGGTATGATTTATTATTGCCTTACTTCATTAATTCCTAAGATTGTTATGGTTATGAATTCTATCCTTTAGTTTATGCTAAATTGTCTCGATTTTGTTAAGATGAGATTAAAGCATTAACATAAATAGGTGTAGCATCTCATTAAGAAAGAGGAGGGAGGTACGATGGGTGCCATTTGTTACTCCTCAGTTCCAATCTTATACATTGAATGGAAATAACGTGATCATATCTCCATGTGGTAGCCATAAGAGGACTCCGATGTAGTCAGGCACTGTTATAACAAAGAGAGCATTTCCAGATCATATGAGTATGTTGATCCATTGACAGCCAGAATAACAACGCTTTCCATATTTAGCAATTTCATTCAATTCCATTCACTGTTGTAACTACTTTGTTGTAAAAGGGAATCCTGAATATCATAGATCTTCATGGCTACATGATATTAGTGGATTGGGATTGTGTTGTTCATGTATAAATCTGGGAAGGTGATGTGAGCCTAGGGTTGGTTAATTGATATTAGACTGTGTGAGTTGTAGCCGAGTTCTGTAACTATGAATTATCATTTTAATCCAAGTGTCAAGGAGCAGAATTCTCCATATTCTTTTGTTTTAATTTTTGTTAGTTCACGACATCTCTGATTGAAGGCTGGGATTTCCTTCCCGCAGAGATTACGGAGTTAATTAGATGTTTATTTTATTTCTGTTGTGGGTGTGGATTACAGTATTTTACAGTGAGCTCCAAAAATTATGATTGATAATTGCATTCACTTTGATAGCTAAGGACTGCATTCTAGTTAGTTGCAACTAGGTGGTGTGACAGTCGACTATGTAGGATAGTTCCTCTTTATGAAAGTGTGCTAATTAGTTGTTACAGTCAATCTCGAATCTAATTTATCCTTGTTCCTTATCTTTCTTGGAGTTTATTGAAATAGTTAGATTATAATTTCAACTGGTGTGATTCTTTACTGTCATTTATAAACTACATATCAAATAGTTAGATAGATCTTAGTCCATTCATGGTAGTGTGATATCTTTAGAATTTATGTTCTGCAAGAGTAAGTCTAGCTTAATTCTTTCTAGATCAATAATTGTTAGAGTTGTGATTGTAGGAAGGTAAGTGCATTTATGAATTCTTATATGGATAAAATAGATTATCCTTAGCATTGAGAAGAGTTTGACTGAGCAGATAGGTAGGACAATTCATTTTTTATTCATTGACTTTGTTACTTAAGTGTTTATGCATAGATTGTGCTATTTATATTTTTTTAAAAGACTTCCCTGGGTTGACAATTCATATTGAGAATTCTATGTGTTAGTTGTAATTGATTATCATATAGGGTGACCAACATATACTATATATCACTTTTATACTTTTTCAAGCTTTTAAACATCTGAAAAAGTACAAAAAAATTAAAAAACATAAAAAGTCAGATGGGAAATGATATTATCTTTGGTAGTTGTTGAGTCGTGTCACCTTCAAATAGAGCACTGTATATCACAGCCATTAGATGGGTTGTTAGTATGACTTTAGGAGATGTACTTGTTACTCTAAGTTTTTCTCTATCGACTGGTTATGATTCCAGTCCCCATGGATCCTATGTTGATGCATCCTATCTCACAGAGATGTCCCAGTTTGCATATCTAGTATATGCTACCTACTTTCAGTCACCATTTTCCTTGTTCTCTTGTTCAAAGGAAGTCTTAGCCTGAGTCGGCCATTCCTTAGTTATCTTGACTTTGCATGTCATCCATTCTCTGTACAGTTACTGGTTCATGCACATCTTGTTTGTTCGAGTTCTCCCACATTATCCAGCATTTGTGAGTACCTCGTGTTGGTTGATGGGGGATGCCTTAATTCCCTCCTTCCAATAGATTCCATTCCATCGAATTTAGATCATTTATTCTAGAATAGGAGTCTAGAGTCCATTTGAGCTCCTTAATACTTACAGTCATCAGTGGTAGGTTCTCTCGCCATTGACAGTTTTGGGAATACATCAATGTTCCCTGATCGATGGATTCTTCCAAGTGTTCAACCTCAACACACCTATTCACTCTTGTTAGATTTCACTATGTACCTTGATTCCCATTATCATTATCAGTGAGATATCTCACGTCTGTTAATGGTATACATCACTACAATGTTCGACCTCGACACCTTTATTCGAATGGTAGGACATGTACTCATAGCGGTTTGCGTAGAAGAACTTTGAGATTTGTTTCATTCCATATATGCTACCTCCTTGATCGTGCCAGTATTCATGAGATGTCATCTCTCATGACCAGATTCTAGTGTATTATCAGATATCTTCATCCATTATAGAGATATTTATTCATTGTATATTGTACGTGGCAATGACCACACATGGCATTTGTATGTCATGCCTATTCATGGTCATTGTACTCTTATGTATCCGGGACTACTACATGTATATTTGCAGTTACATGCAGAGATTTATCATTGTATTGTACTAATGAGTGGTTGCTTCTTCCACATGGGTCTTCATTACTCCACTTCTAGGATGGATATAATGTATTTTGGCCTTCATTTTACCCCTCTAACCTCACACATTAGGGTGCATTTGTCATAAATCATATTACCACACTTGGTATACCACACCTTTATGTCCTTCCATGTCCTTCTACAAACTCTTTGGACCCACTTTTCCCATATTATGCTTTGATGTTCCAAGAAAGTCCCCAAAAAACACATGTTTATGTGTATACGCGACTTTTAATGCTATACTCACGTCTATACGCATATTTTGAGCCAAAATCCGCATACATCGAGAAATGTGCATAAAGCAAAAAAAAATGGATTTTTCCTCATAGAGTCTCGAATAACTTGACTCTTGGCCTTCCAGATGCCTTGGGAACGCTCAGGCTCGACCCTCTATTGCCTATTTGGAGTGATATATATTGAGCCTCTTGGATACATTGAAGGAGGATAATTTGGAGAGAAAGGAAACTATAGTCCATTGTTGCCTCACTTGTTTATGCTTGAGTTTGCATCTCTTTGTCCCTTTGGAGCACATAGTGTTGCTCTTCCCAAGATTTCCTTTTCTTTGTAAGCTTTCTATTGAGAGATGGATGATTGAAGTGGTGAAGGCCCAAGTGGAGGACTCAGTTTCTTTGGTTAGCAGAAGTGCTGACAGAGTTTGTCACTATTTTATCCCTATTTTTTTAATAGAAATATCCATTTCTTGTCTAATACATGTGCATAAATACGAATATTGTATCCATGGATGTGTTTATTTTCATATACATGATTTTTTATATATGCTAGAGTAGGTCTAACACCTTGATATATCATGCTTGTCTTGTTTGTTGTTGTTGAGAGCGAATTGTGAATTCAAGAGTGTTGGAAAAGCTCAATGGGGATCTATATCAACCGTCCAGAATAAGGTACACTTCATATCCCTTAGTGTTATATGTCATTATTGCTCTTGCATATTAGAATGGATTGATTTTTGGTGTCATCATGTCTGTTTTGGCACACCCCAAGCCATAGTAAGTTTCTCTCTCTAACACAACCCTATCCAAACAATACACTAGAGGTCACATCACTATATAAACAACATACTAGAGGTCATCACCTATACCAAACATTCTATAGAGTCCACGACGTAACTCCAAGAAGTCCATAAAGGCTACAACTTAGTCCTAACAGCTAACCAAGGATCACATTCCAACTTAGCAACCCATAAAATGTCATGGTTCAGTCTTAGGAAGCCCTTTACAGGTCACAACCCATCTTTAATGACCTGGGTAGGGTCACGAACCATGTTGGAAAGTTAAGGAAGGTCACGGTCTAGCTCTAACAACCCCATCAACAAAACCAAGATAAAATCAGAGGAAATGGATCAATCTGAGAGTAATAGAAATCATATCTGAATCACATGGTTAGTGATATTTTGGCCATCAATACATAGCCTAAAAATAAAATCCCACATTTCTATCAAAATGCTTGACCTCAATCACCATCTTCATCGTGATGTGGTCTTAGGTCAAAGTGTAACCAACATCACATGAACGTACAAAGGTGCTTCTTATGTCATTATTTTGACTATTATGTATTCTTGTTGTAGATGTTATTCCTGATATGGTGACTATTGTGATATTGAAAATTTTTTAGGAACTACTTAAAATATGAAACAATTCAATACTTTTCCTAACCTTAAAACTACTAACAACCATGGGTTTTTTTGCTGGTAAAATTAGATCTGAAAATGCTTGAAAAGATAGCTGCAAGTTGGTGTGAGGCCCAAGTTTCCTTCATTTGGACTCCCCCATGCATATATTGGTCAACTTTGTGTCAAATTTCAGGTATAATACCGGTACAAGAGGTTTGACATGCAACAAATTCAAATTTGGTCATCATAAGGTACCCCAACTTGTATGTTTGTTATTCCTTTTTAAGGGTAACATTACCAAAACTACGAACCAGAAAAATGGTTGATTCTTGAGTGAAAATATAGGCCTTCTTTCATCCTATTCTAACTTCTATAATGGGTTTTAAATGCTTCTTCATTCAATCAACTCTTCTTCAGTATCTCATTTGGAGATGAAAATTCAGGGATACTATAATGTTTCTCCAAATTACCTCAATGAATTTTTTCTAAGGATACTCAAATGGACTTCAATATAAAAAGGATAGATTCAGGATTCTTGATGAGATGACTATTGTTAGCTTTCCCAGAAATACATTAGGGATTATATCCTAGAGCATAAGGACTATAACATAGTCCTAACACCTAACTAAGGGTCACATTCCAACTTAGCAGCCCAAAAATGGTTATGGTTAAGTATTAGGAAACCATATACAGGTCACAACCCATATTTAGCATCCTGGGTAAGGTTACAACCCATCTTGGAAAGTTGAGGAAGGTCGCGGTCCAATTCTAACAACCCCACCAACAAAACCAAGATATCATAAGAGGTATCGAATCAATGTGAGAGTAAGAGAATCATATATGAATCGCATGGTTAGTGATATTTTGGTCATTAGTGCAGATCATAAAAATAAAATCATGCATTTCTATCAAAATACTTGACCTCAATCATGATTTTAATCATGATGTGGACCTAGGTTAATGTGTAACCAACATTACATGACTGCACAAGGGTTCTTCTTATGTCATTATTTTGACTACTATTATGTATTCTTGTTGTATATGTTATTTCTGATATGGTGACTATTGTAACCTTCAAAATTTTTGATTGACTAATTAAAATATGAAACATTTCAAGACTTTTCCTAACCTTAAAACTTCTAACAACCATGGGGTTTTTTGTCGGTCAAAGTAGATATTAAAAATCTTGAAAAGATAGCCACAAGTTGGTGTGAGGTCCATGTTTCCTTCATTTGGACCCTCCCCATGAATATATTGGTCAACCTCATGTCAAATTTCAGGTATAATATTAGTACAAGAGGTTTGACATGCAACAAATTCAAATTTGGTTATCAAAAGGTACCCCGAGTTGTATGTTTGTTATTCCTTTTTAAAAGTAACATTACTATGACTACCAACTAGAAAAATGGTCCATTCCTGAGTGAAAATCTAGACCTTATTTCTTCATCTTATAAATTCTATAATGGGTTTGAAATTGTTTTTCATTGTTCATTTTTTCTTGAGTATATCATTTGGAGATGAAAATTGAGGGCTACTCTAATGCTGCTCCAAATTCCCTCAATATCAAAAGGATAGATTCAAGTTTTTAGATGAGATGAATATTGATAGCTTTCTTAGAAATACATGGCACTGCCGATGGAACTATTATAAGCCATTCAACTTTTGAAATATTCTAGGATCCCCTTGTGACATTCCAGAAAGAGAAATTGATATGTTTCCCATGTTTTAAGGAAATAATGCAGTATCAATTAGAGACCACTGGAATGATTTCATGACCATGATAAAGCAATCTAAGGTTGGTCATTTAGATGTTCTTATGAAACTATTGTATTTTCATTAATATGAACCTATATATTGGTTCACAAGTTTCCTTGATAAAAATAAAAGTCTATAACCACAGTGGCTCAGATCGAAAGTGATTTTATGGAAAGATGTAAGGAAAAAAAGACAATACGTATTGGTTAGCTTCCTTAACTAGAGATACTAATGAGAACGAATATGATGAAGAGTTCAATAAAATATTTAATCATATAGTGAAAAGTTTTCATGCAAATATTAAACCTCACTAGAAACTATCATGTTCTATTACCTGGATTCCTTTGATCAGAACTTTGGTTTCCTTTGAGAGAAAAAAAGGACAAATAGTTTGAGGGATGCTCAAGATAAGGCACTCAGTGTTCAAAAGCATCGGTTGGATTCAAGAAAGGGAGACATAATTTTAGTTCAGGTAGGAGAAACCTTGAGAGGAGGATAGGAATGTAGTTTGAATAGGTAAAGACATAAAAACAAATGACTTATTTTGTTTCACTAATGAAGAATTAAGTCATGGCGACGTTGGTGTTTAATGTTTTTATGCTAACAATTGTGTTGTTCTTGGAATTAAGATACTATGGTGTGTTAGAATAATCAACCCATAGTTAGATACCTTAGACATTAATTGATCCATTTTTGTCTTATTTGCCTAGTTTCCAATATTCCACTCTATGCAAGTTGTCTTCCACACGTCCTAGAAGTCAAACTTGCTAAAAATGAGTCATGGAGCACTTGGGAAACCTCTTGGAATCCATATTCAGAATATCTACTTTATTCCAGATCCTCCCTAGTGCATGTTTGCTTTTTCTATTTTATTGCTTTCTTTACTGAGTTTTATGGCAAAAGGGAAAGTAAGACTAGGTGCAGTTGACTTGTTTTTTGCTCTCATCATCCTCCATTATTTTCTCCTAATAAAAGTATGTATCAGTTGTATTTCCATCACCTATTATCTTTCCTACTTGACTTTTCCAATTCATGAGCTCCTAGGCAGATTTGGAAACTGCCTTATGCACCTATGGGGGATTTGACTAGATTTAGTAAGCCTGCTTTTGACTATTTCGAATGGCATCCTTATGCATTCGAATCTCTCATGTAATTATTTATTGCAGCAGCCTATGAATTCATAAGGTTGGATATTGTACACTTATTCAATACAGATTAGTGTTATGCTCCAATTTCAGTCTCATTTGTGTGTAAATTTGCATGTTTGATTAGTAATTTTGTGAGTGCAATTGATCTATCACCTGGGTTCAATTTCCAAATGGTATCAAAGCATTTTGTAGATTTATTTCTCTCCTTCCATATTGCTATTGTAGGTTCGACATCTTGACTGGGATCTATTTTGCTGACTGAAGGGATAATTTATGAGCTATGGATCAATCTCAGAAGATCATCTTGACTCGATTTAATTTCTTTGAATGGAAAGCAGAGATGGAGATATTATTGAGAGAGAAAGGTCTCTACAAGGTGACTATGGAAATTGAAGCAGAGCCCAATGCAACTGTAGAGAAAATTAAATGGCACAACAGGAGGGATGAGGCTTATGGTCTCTTGTGTCTGAGCATATCTAGAGACCTCCTCTTTCATCTTGATGGATTGACATCACCAAATGAAGTATGGGAGAAGCTTGTAGATATTTTTGGTAAGACAAATGAGATGAGAGGACATCAAATTGAGAATGAATTGATCTCCTTGAGTCCCAGCAGCTTCAAATCCCTGCAACTCTATTTTTCCAAGTTTAAAGCCCTTGTTTTGCAGCTAAAATAGTGTGGAATTGAAAAGGAGGAGCAACTAGTTTTGGCCATACTCTTGAATCTTGGACCTGACTATTCAGTGTTTTTTTCGACCTTCCATGCCACCAAGTTGACAACTTGATCCTGGAAGATGCCTAAGCTTGCAGAGTTCATGGAATCCCTCACAAAAGAACAAGATAAACTGGTGATGATGGGAACCATCAAACCTTCCAAAGACCAAGCTCTGGTTGCTGGAGATTCGAGGGTGGATTAAAAAGGAAAGAAGAAATCTAAGAAGCCACTTGAGTAGAAGAGAGACAAGAACAAATCTTAGGAGGAGCCCCAAGGCTCCAGGAAGAACTTTCAGAAGAATAAGAACAAAGGAGAAATGAGCAAGTGCGCATACTGTAGTAAGGGATTTCATCCTGAAAGCTCCTGCATGAAGAAGCAAATTGACATTCTCACCCAACTCTTAAATAAGAATAATATCTCCCTTCCCGATAGCTCAAAGAAGAGGGAAGGAGGATCAAATTCAGAAGATAGAGAGAGAGTTCATGCATTGGTTGCTGGCACATCAAGCTCACCTAGCTTCATCAGAACTCTGGAGCTTCAAGACATATGGTTTCTACCAAGGAGTCATTCTCCTCTCTTGACATTTCAAAAGGTCCACCAATAGTGCTGGGAGATGACTCTCTCACTGAAAGTTTGGGCAAAGGAAGGATTGATCTTGACCATGGTAAGTTCAGTAATGTATTGTATGTTCTAGGTCTTGCCTCTAACCTCTTGTTAGTGTATCAGATGACCCACATAGGGTCTCCAAAGAAGGTCATATTCTCCCTTGATGATGTTGAGATCATGGAGATCTTGAGTGGTAAAGTTATTGAAAAAGGAGTTGTAGATCACACTTCGAAGGTATACTGGTTTTCACATTTTCTACCCTACTCAAACCCCTCTTATCTTTCGATTCATGCTAATGAGGCAAGCAAGCTTTGGCATGAAATATTTGGCCATCTTAAATATAAGTATCTTTCTGATATAAGTGAAAAATAAATGGTCATAGGGTTACCAAAGATTAAGTTTTCCAAGGGAGTCTGTCAAGGTTGTGTCCTAGGAAAACACCCAGAGCATAAATTTGAGAGAGCTAGTCATGAGAGAACCTTTGCACCTCTTGAGTTGATCCACAGTGATGTTGCTGGTCCATTCCCTCATATGTCAATGATTCAGGCCAAATATGCATTAACTTTCATAGATGACTTTTCTAGGTACTGTTGGGTTTACTTCATGAAGCATAAGTCTGAAGTTTTTGGCCTCTTCAAAGTCTTTAACGCTTTGGTTGAAAACCAATTTGGGAGGAAACTCAAGATCCTCAGATCTGACAATGGTGGTGAGTATGTCAAGTCTGAGTTCATTCAATATTGTGAATATGTAGGTATTAGTATGCATCATTCAAGCCCTTACACACCATAGCAAAATGGTGTTGCTGAGAGAAAGAACAGATCACTGAAAGAGATGGCAACCTGTATGTTGGAGGCTAAGAATTTGCCACCAAAGTTTTGGGAAGAAGCTATAAACTATGCATCCTATATTTAGAATAGGGTGCCTCATAAAAATCTTGACGGTATGACTCCTTTCAAAGCATGGAGTGGGCACAAGCCAGATGTGACCCATTTCAGGATTTTTGGTTCAAGGGCTTGGGCTAGAATTCCAACAGAAAAGAGGAAGGCTTTGCAGCCCCAAATACAAGAGTGTCTATTTGTTGGGTACTTTGAAGATTCAAAAGGGTACATGCTGATCAATTTGAGCACAAACAAATCCTTCATTGAAAGGAGTGTTCAGTTCTAAGAAGAGCCTTCAGCAGCAATTGAAGTTGGAGAGTCTTCTTCACCACCAGAACCATTAAATGTAAGTGAAGAGACAACTGAGTTTGCTGATTCTAATATGTCTGATAATGATGATTTAATTGAATATCCTAACATTCCTACAAGACAAAAATGGGCATCAAATACCATTCATGCAGCTGGGGAACTAGCTGGAAATCCTAGTGATCCTAGGAGGACTAGATCTCAGTTTGAGAGTGCCCTGAGCATGAAAGACCCTTTGTTTGCAGAGAAATGCTATCTGATGGTTGAATAAGACCCATAGACATATGAATATGCAGCACATGATCCAAGATGGAAATCATCCATGAAAGAAGAATTCAGCTCACTCCAGAAGAACAACACTTGGGAGCTGGTTGATCTTCCCCCAGGGAGGAAGCTAGTTCAATGTAACTGGGTTTTAAAAACTAAGTTTGCTGCTGATGGTTCACCTTTGAAATATAAGGAAATATTGGTATCCAAGGGATACTCATAGGTACATTGTATTTACTACAATGAGACCTTTGCACCAATGGCAAAGATGGACTGCATCAGGCTAGCCTTAGCCGTTGCAGCTTCGAAGCAGTGGGAGGTACATCACATGGATGTGAAGTGTGATTTCCTGAATGGAGATATTACTGAAGATATTTACATGCAGCAACATCAAGGGTTTGTTACTAATCCATATTTTGTGTGCAGGCTAAAGAAATCATTTATGGGCTTACGCAACCCCCCATGGCTTGGTATGCCAAGATTGATGGCTTTCTGTTGTCTTTGAGTTTTGGTTGATGCAAGTCTAATCCAAATGTTTATTTGAAGCTGATTCATGGTTCTTTGATGATTATTGTCTTGTATGTGGATGACCTTCTGACTACAGAAAACTCAAAGAAAGAAATTCCCTCCTTGAAGGATGCAATGAACCATGCATTTTCTATGACTGATTTGGGGTTGTTGAGCCAATTCTTGGGTCTCGAAATTGCTCAATACCAACATGAAATAAAATTACATCAGTCCAATTATGCTTTAGATTTGCTGAACAAGTTCAACATGAAATATTGCAAGCCAAGCAAGACTCCCTTCCTTTCAGGAGTTAAGCTTTAAGAAGTAGGTTCTTCTCCTATGGTAGATAGCACATTGTATAGACAACTGATTGGGTGTTTGCTGTACCTTACACACACTCAACCTGATATTTCTTATGCAATAAGTGTGGCTTCAAGATACATGGATCAGACTCGTGAGATCCATTGGAGAGCAGCCAAAAAGATCCTTAACTTTGTTCAAGGAACAAGAACTCATGGGATCTTCTACAAAGCTAAATCTGATCTTGATTTGATTGGGTTTACTGACAGTGATTGGGAAGGTGACAACACAGATTGAAATTCAACATCAGGATATGTGTTCATGCTTGCTGAAGGACCAATCAGCTGGTCAAGCAAGAAACAGAGTGCCATTGCACTCTCATCTACAGAAGCAAAGTACAGAGGAGCTGTAAGTTTAACAACTCAATGTTTATGGTTGCAAGGGTTACTTGGTGAATGTGGCTTCGAATTAGAGTTATCAACTATTATCTATTGTGATAATTAGAGCACTATTATAATCTCCAATGATCTAGTTTAGAGACAAATATCCAAACACATTGAGATCCATATGCACTACATCAGACAGCTTGTGCATGATGGCACCATTCACCTACTCTTCTGTGCATATTCAGAACAAGTAGTTGACATCTTCACCAAAGTTTTTTGTGAGAAGACATTCAGCAATATCAAATCACAACTGGGGATTTCTTATCATGCTATGAAGCATGATTGATGACAAGATTTTCAAATTTTGTTTTACTGTCAATGTTTAAGGGAGGATTTTCCCACTGGGTTTTTGCCTCTTTCCTTGGTTAAATGGACATGCAGTATGTAAAGGGTGACTAAGCCTTGTTGCTAGGCCCTATAGTTTTCTGATATTTACTCATAATTTAGGCTTAAGGGGGGGTGTTAGAATAATCAAACCATAGTTAGCTACCTTAGACATTAATTAATCCATTTTTGTCTTATTTGCCTAGTTTCCAATATTCCGCTCTATGCAAGTTGTCTTCCACATGTCCTAGAAGTCAAAATCGATAAAATTGAGTCATGGAGTTCTTGGGAAATCTCCTGGAATCCATATTTATCATATCTAATTTATTCTAGATCCTCCCTAGTGCATGTCTACTTTTTCTTCCTTATTGCCTGCTTTACTGAGTTTTATGGCAAAAGGGAAAGTAAGACTAGGTGCAGTTGACTTGTTTTTTGCTCTCATCATCCTCCATTCTTTTATCCTAATAAAATCATGCATGAGTTGTCTTTCCATCACCTATTAGCTTTCCTACTTGACTTTTCCAATTCATGAGCTCCTAGGCAGATTTGGAAACTGCTTTATGCACCTATGGGGGATTTGACTAGATTTAGTAAGCTTGCTTTTGACTATTTCGAATGGAATCCTTATGCATTCAAATATCTCATGTAATTATTTATTGCAGCAGCCTATGACTTCACAAAATTGGCTATTGTACACTTATTCAATACATATTAGTGTTATGCTCCAATTTTAGTCTCCTTTATGTGTAAATTTGCATGTTTTATTAGTAATTTTGTGAGTGCAATTGATCTATCACTTGGTTTCAATTTCCACACGATGTACATGGATTTGGCTCTAGAATATGCAACATGGCTACTTTTACTAGTACTCCTCCTTAGAGGATTAGTAGGATAGTGGACATCACACATGCTAACAAAGAGGATTTTCCAGTGGGAGATTCATCTACAGGGTTGGGTAACCCCATAAATCTCATCTCTAGTATGAAAAATGGGTCTCTCTGTAATTTATCTGATATAAAGATGATTTTTCACTCAGGTACACATGTAGATTCCTAGAATCATTTATTTTAGGAGCATTATGAGGCTTTCCTCGATGTGGACACGTTGGACATGGAGCTTCTCAATGGTAATTTACAATTTTTTTCAACCCGTGTTGAGTGTTCAATTTATTTGGTTGATGTAGGGACTTTGATTTTGGGTTCTAACTAAATAATTTGAATGTTCCATCATCCATGGACATGTTTTTTCTATTTGTTTTAGGGCTTGAAATCAATTATGCTCTTCTCTTTACATGGGCATCCTATTTATTATGCAAGGATTATGCTCATACTACTCAAAGTCAAGGTTTATTTTTTATATTTTTAATTGATTTATAGCTCTTCTGTAATAAGTATGTTCCATCCTTAAATTTGTGGGGAACCTATCTTCCATTTATGTTAATTATAGGAAAATTGTAAGGAACACCTAATTCGGGAAAAATACCTTGTCACTCAAATTTTAATCTCTGGTTAGGACCAATACTTAGTTTGCTTTGTTGGTGCTATATAAAGTGAGTTTCAAGTTCAAAAGCACCACTAGAGTGTTTATTTCAGAAGCAACATTGAGTAGCTTTAACTACAGATTGGTCTCCATCTATTGCTAGGTCGAGCCCCTCAAAGTGATGTAGGTTCAAGGCCATAAAAAAATGATTATGGACATTTCAAACAATCATTAAGAAGTTTGTTGGGTAGTATCTCTTTGAAGCAAAACACTAAGTACTATTTCTCGAAAAGTAACATCCACATAGAAAGTATTGGAAACAACATTAAAAGCCAATCTGAGCACATAAAACTGTCCTAGGTTGTTCAGGGCACTTTCAAATCATTGCAGCTGTAAGCATCCCTTTGAGAATCATAAGAAATCCAAATAAAATTATGAGATCATCATCTATAGGTATAAATTTTGTTGCAAGGGTGAAGCAACCCTATTCTAGGGAATCCTTTTGAAACAATCAATAGTACACATGTGCGTTGAATGTGTCAGATATCTTGGATGAGAGATTTTATAGTGCTTTCTTGGAGTATCTCAAAGCACAGTGGATTCCTAAAAATAGATATTTGGGGCAATTTGAACAGCAGTAAAAGTATTTTTGGGTGTTCTAAACAAATTTATTATCAAAACAATAATTCATACCTATGAATAATGGATCTTAAGGGATTTTGATAAAAATCTTGTTTAGGTTGTCAGCAACCATTTACAAATTTGTATCAACTGGATTTCCTTTCATAATATTTCATATCAAATTACTATGTCCATGGAATTAACAATGGAATTGAGAGTTTAAAACCTGTAGCATACCATCTTGGAGGTCCTCACTTTAGGAACATGCTTCTTCATCAAGTAGCAGGTTGATCTCTTTGTAGAAGTAAGTATGGGCACTAAAGGGCTCTAAATAATAAATTATGGGCATTCCATTTGAACTTACAACAACAACAATATAATATAGATATTCTTGATGAAAGATTGCTAGGTAGGACTACCTTCCAGGAAAGGATTCCTGTAGCAGTTGGGCATAGTTCCTCATCATAAATCCAGTGATAAAAAGTAAGAAGATCGGGAGAAAAATATGTGTTAATATTTTGAAGGTAGTGACCTATCCTAACACAAGATAGGGGTCGACCTCAAAATAATTATAAACTCTAGGTCTGACCTATGAATAAGCTCGATCTGATTTAATTATTATGGTGGATGGGTATAAATATTATCTTGAAATTTTGTATTGAAGGTCAATTTGTAGCACACTTGTTCTATTTTTTCCATCCTTTTTAGGGTTAATCCACAGAGGAGCATCTATATGTTCATATTACAACCTACTCAACTCAGAAAATTAGTCTTCATGTACATCTAATTAGGGCCTATTTACAGACATCTTGAGGTAGCATTTAATTTCTATATCTTACTTTGTTATGATTTACTCCTGGAACTAAGCAAGAAATCTTCCTGTTATGGCCCCACTCCCACCCATCTTATCTACCAACTATTTCCATGTTGTTCTTATCCATATGTTCTTATCCACCAAATTAAATTTCTAAACATCTTTGGAATATGGATCCTAAGGTGAATAACTTTTCTCTGTTACCCACTCCACTTTCCGTGTGTCTTTATTCTTAAGATGAATAAAGAAAACCAAAACTTTGGAGCCACATTGACAACCAATGAATTCATTTACTCTTCCCATGGGGTGATCTTGTAGAGCATAGGTGTGAATTCGATGTAGCAATCTACTTTAACATAACCAGCTATAGAAATCCATCCTCAAGGAAAATCACACACTACCATCTTTGGATAACAATCTAGAAGGTGAAACGTTACACACTCCACAAACAAAACATAAATTTGCAAGAAAAAGAAACATAGTAGTTGATAATTAGAGTGTCTTCTATTGTAAATGGAAAGTACATATATTTAATTAAACTTTATTATCATATGTAGACATTTAAAGGGATCTTTAACCACTTGTTAGCTACCTTAGTCTATGCCTTTATTTGAAAATAATATGCAATACTCCTATTAAAAGTGGCTCTCACTAATTTGAAAAGTTATTGACATAAAGGAATGATAAACTTGGGATATCTATCACTAATAAAGTGATGGGGGAGTCAATGGAGCTTATACACATGCTTGAAAATAAATCACCAACTTTGGAAATTAATCGCTACAAGGAGACAATCTTTACCTTCTAAGAGTGACACACTAGTGATGAATTCCATAGATACATCTTCTCACTTATGGTTAGTAGTTCCAAAATAATAATTTTCGTAGCTAGAAAAATATGGTTAAATAGGATATAGTTGAGAGTTCATAAGGATAAAAATATAATGATGATAATGAATGTGATGACTGATACAAATACTTGTGACATTTTAAATACCGTTGAATGGTCAGAAGGTATGATAAGACATAACTCTTTGATCCTTTGCCTATTTAATATACACCAACATAAACTTAATACGTATGATTTACATTCATTAAATTTGCAGTGACATTATGTTGGAGAATACTAAGATGAGAAACATTTCATGCTTTATTGTTTTGGCAAATATCACATTCTTATGTAAATTACTCAATCCCAAATGCCATTATCAACCAACAAAATTTGAAGAGACATTACTATGAGTTTTGTGCAAATCCACAAGACTCACCAAAGGACATGTATATAATGAGATGATATCCAAACAAAAAATTATGGTATGTTAAAGGTTATGGAACCATTATTGGTATTCCATGGCTATTGCAAATGCCAACAGGTGCCTGGTTTGAATCATCCTAGGTGAGGTGCACTAATATATTCCAATGGTTTTATTAGGTATTCCATCAAGGAATGTTGGGAATTGGATTTCCTGCAAAGTTATCCTTGGAAACAAAACCACAAGGCCGCATTACAGACAATACCTAGAAATGCCAATTTTCTTTATACCAAACTAAATTAACCACCAAAAACTTGGTTGTAGATGTTGAATATCTAAAGTTCTAATTAAAATTGGTTAACATTTAGACAAGGAAACAAAAAATAAAAATACTAAGCATATATATTGTTTTCATATCGATAAAAATGATATTTTAAACCTATTTGTTGGGACCAAGGGACTAAGAAAGAGAATTAAAAACATACATTTATTTCCCAAAGCTGATCAGAAAGAAATCAAATGGTATTGCTAAATACATGATATGTTATATCCCAAAAGTGGTTTAGACATCTGCAATCTAAATACCAAAAAAGGAAAAAATGCATCTAACAAAGAGTTTCAGTTGCAAAAGTACAGTATATCTGCATGGTATTGGATGCTTCTTGCATCAAAATTATCAACAAATAAGGGTTGTTTTAGCAACGTCAAGATTTATATAAGCATCAGCAAGATATGGTTTATAAAGGTTAAACTCCAGACTAAACAACAATCATAGTAACATGCATAAGAAGCATTCTAAATGAAATTCAACAGGAATGCTGCTTGCAACAATTTTACTTCACACCCCTTAGAAATAGTTATGCATCATTCACTAACTTGAATGAACATATTCTTAATGATAATGTTTGAAGTGATTTGCATCCATTTATAAGGTGGACAAGTGTTGTGTCAGTCAAGAGAGAAAGGTTTTCCATGATGAGAGCATTAGGTACAAAACACACAACACCTATTGCTTCTAGGGCACCATAAGTCAACTTTCTACATTGCAATTATATAGTGATCAACAAACACCCTAAAAAACATGGGTACCAAACTTACGTAAGGATGATATGTGCTTTGAATGATATTCCACTATACAAGTTATTTGAACTTAACAATTTAAAACAATAAATAAATTGAACCTCTTACCCACAATAAGCTAGAGAAATATATTTCAAGTCACATCCTAGATAAGCAAGCAATTTGCTAGCAAACTCGTCAATGACACCTTCTATTCTTGGCACTGATAGAAATTCCAATTTTTTCATATTTTTTAATGTAGGCAGAATCTTGAAGGATTCTAGCTACTAACATGAGTCTAGACACAATTCCTTAATTACTGGTGCCAAATTGTCGACTAGAGTATTAATGTCAGCTTCAGATAATAATGAGCACTGAATCAAATATATAGAACTTAGTAAATGATACATCTACACAAATGAACTTAATCCAACATCTAATAGGCGATATACACCCTTCAAAGAGAGGAAATTTAAGCAAGGAAAGATCATATAAGGATGATCAAAGGTAGCTTGTACTAAACGATCTGAAAAAGCATGCCACAAATGCCCAATCGTAGTACCTATCAATATGGAAAATCCATATGGTCACAACCTTCTCTAAAGAGAACCAACTATATGCGTTTAGTTTTATTTACTTATCCAATCAGTCATAATACAAGCATCAAAATGAAATAACTTGATGCCAATGATATTGAAATGACACTTGAGGTTTTATCAGTAGTGAACCTCTATATTAGAGTTGAACATTTTGCAATCAGCTTGGTAAGATATTCCTTCGGTATAAGAGAGAAATATGTAACACATATTTCTGTTGGATACCCTGTAATGTATAATCCTAAAGTCTAAGGAGTCATTTTACGTGATGCACATAGAGAACTGCAGATTCTATCCTCGGTTAAATTAGGAATTCCTTCTAGTGTATCAATATGCTAAGCATGCTTGCACAAAAGGCTTAAACATAAAGCATACAGTGAAGGAGGTATAACTTATGTCACAAAGTATTTGTTACAGGAAGTCTTCCATTCATTTAGAGAAGTAGGGTTGTCATTGCTAGAAATATTTTCTTGACGAGCTGCTAATGATGTTTCTCTTTCCTCTACCAAGCGCCTGACAGTAGAAAAATGGGACAGGACAATATCTTTTATCTTCATCATTACCAATCATAGCATTGGGCTAGGACCTCTACTGAGAAGATGATGGCTGATAATTTTTAGGTTTAAAATATTCAAAATGTGAAGCCCTCCTTCGGGATATTGGAAGAAACCTCTCTCTCAATGTAATCCTATTCCGATTGTGAGGATCACCATTCTCTTCTATTTCATTTAGTTCAACAAGATAAACACCTGGATTTACATCTTATTGGACATCGTCTCCAACCAGAACAGTTTTCATAGTATATGGAACCTCAATATTCCTTGTTAAGTCTGTTTGGTGAGAAGATTGTTCCACATTTATAGGCATGGTAATTGGAGCAATTTCTTCTTCTGCGTGATTTGATTCCAAATGTACTTTGACTTCATCATCCTTGTCAGAATCATCTTCAGAGGACCTTGAATCATCCTTCTTATATTCAACCTAAGAAAAATTTGTTTCTTGGGACATCCCATAATTTAATTTAAATTTCCCTTTCCCTCTACTTCCTATTCTTCCTTGACCTCTAGCTTCAATTTCCCATCATCACTAGTATCAACTTCTTCATTATCAACAGTATTTGTTTCTTCACAATGTGACAAATAAGAGATTAATTTCAATATACAACATTACCTGACATCCTTAATTAAATTCATTATCTTATGTTGACTCTAAGAGAAGAGGTCCTAGGCCAAAAAATTAAGTTTAACTAAGAGAAGAAATCTTATAGACCAGGTAGGCCTCAAAGTGGTTAAATCAAGCACATGTATAAATATCAACAACATTCTTGATTAAAAATCTAACCGAACTCAATTTTCGATTATGATTCTACAAGAACAAGCTCTACACACCAGGTAGTCCTCAAATGATGGTACAAACTAGCGTAAACATAACATCATTAACATCATTGATAAAAATATGTAATTAGATTCTTACGAAATTCATCTTTAACTAGATTCTTATTAAATTCGATTTTCAATTTTAATTCTAAGAGAAGCAATCACACATACTAGGTAATATCAACGGGTGCTGAAAGTAAGAAAATTTATAAAAATCAGAAGAACAATCAGAAGAGAGGGCGTTAGATTAAAATGATTTTTTAAAGTATTTTATCATATATTTCAGTTTCGTGGAACAACTAACTACTATCTGTCAATATAAGCATATTCCCTACCTAAAAGTCTAAAGGCACATCTCTGCAAGTTAAGAAATATTTTCAAACATTTTAATTGTAAAATATACCTATCTTGAATACATCATATTGTCTATAGAGGTTCTAGGGTAGGGTTTCTAGGGTAGCTCCCTACTCTTAGGGAAAAATATTATCACTGAATCATTTTAAAACAGTAATGGAGAAGAAATTAGATAACGAATTGTTCATTGGTAAAGCTAACGTAGTTGACTCTTTCAATAAAAAACATAGAATATAGTGCAACACACAATAACAATCCCTATCAAGTGGGTTTGAGGGTAATCCCAATAAAGTAACGTTGACGATATAAACAAGCCCCATAGTTTGATGGTTGTTGTGACTGAAGCCCAAATTCGAATCTTGATGAAAAATGCTTCATTAATAGAACCTTCTAATGTCTTAGAGGGTTCCTTCGAGTCATTAAAAAAATCCCAATCAAGTATCAATCAATAGATGATAAATGGCAATTATTAACATTAAATTTGCAGGAAATTGGCAGCCATATCTATTGCCTCATATCTTATTAACTTCTCGTGATTGAAATACATCAGCATTAATGAAGTCACATGAATCATAAAATAAATGGGTTTCCATTTCAATACAACAAAAAATGGATCATGCGGGCCGAGTTGGTGGATTTATTATATAGGCTCTTACTTAATCAATCTGCAACATGCACATTGGATGCTTCGCTTTCTTCCTGTTGGGCCATGGATTTGTCCATTTTTCCAACACTTATAGACATATATTTCATCCCTTTTCTTTCCATTATCAGCCATTTATCATTCCATTTTCATTCAATTTGTTGTAACTATGCGAAAAACACCATACTACTTCCATTGATGCTTTAAGTGGTTAATAATGATTATTTTCCTTTATCTTTGATGAATTGAATACTATTATGCATAATTTTACTAATGATGGTTTGTGGAGTGATTTTTCATGTACAAGACACTCACGGATAGTTGTTACAGCCTTAACCAAAAATGCATGCCAGATCAGAACACCTTGATTCGCATCTCGATTTTTGGGCAGATGGAAAAGAATCCAGAAAATCTGAGACATGGGGTTTGTGCGTACCAGACTTATTTACCTAAATCTTTAGGAAATATCCAAAAAAATCCATGTTTTTTGATATGCATCTGGTTCTTCGAGAGGGTATTTCCTATATTTACCATTGCGACCGGTTCCAAAATTGTTAGCAGTTACAACTGTGTTTCAGCTGTTACAGATCACAAGTTTGGGATTTGGTTCCTTAGTTCCCTGGGAGAATTTTATGTATAAATATGTAATCAATATCATTGAGAGGGGGGGAAGAGAAATAAATGTTATGTTGTAGAATTTGATCCAGATCTATTGTAATCATTCCATTCTGATAATACATGCTGACAGTTTCGTAATTCTGGAGTTGTAGACTTTCATTGTGGAGATCCAGCTCTGCTCAGTGGAGGAAGGGCCCTCTTCCCTAAGTAGATGATGGTAGTTTTAAATGTAAGTTTTTTATTATGTATATGTTTATTATTTAGTTAATGCATCCATTTATTATATTATTTAGTTCATGCTTTCATTTATTAGAGTTATCATAGTTGTTTTCCTGTTAATTCATTTTGATAGATCATTGGCCAACATAGCATTTATTTAGATTTATGCAATTAGATATTGCTTCATAAGGAGTTTATTTTGTTTTAAGTTAGATTTACAGTGTGATTTTATCAATAGGTTTGAGGTTTAATTTATTTTCAAGAAGGTGTGATCTAGTTTACAAAGATTTTTGATTTCATACCAATAGATAACAATGTCATGTAGAAATTGTGTTGCATAGATCTTGCACGATAGCTTTGAAATAAAATAATTCCTCAGGTTGACAATTTATGTTTCGCACTCTGCATGTTAAGTTTTATTTAACTAACATATAGTGGGCCCAACATTTTGGCGTCCTTGCCGGGGAAGTTATCAATAGTGCAAAGGTACATCTGACATTGTATTGTAGATGCATTTTTAAAATAGGGCATGTAGGTTGCATGATTACTTTTTAATTCATTGAATTTTCTTTGAGTGTTTTTTTTCTTCTTTTTTCTTAGCATTTATTTTTATTTCATTTTGAACTTTTGGAGCATAAATCTTATCATTCCCCTTAGTGGTGTTGTAAGCACCATCCATTATACTAACAAGTTGACAATAATCTTCAAAGGAGGAGCCTCAGATAGCACATAAAGAATCTAATGAAGAGATGGTAGGTAAGAAAGATGGAGAAGTTGTTACCTTGGAATTTCCCATCAGAAATTCAGGAGGAGTGGCACCAACGAAAAAAATTCCCCCACATGTTCTACCAATTTTTCACGGTTTGGAAAATGAAGACCCTGATGTATTTTTATTTGAATTTTAAATACTTTGTAGAGGATATGGTTATTGTTCTATTGATAAAAAGTTTAATGTGTTTCCCCTTACTCTAAAACGAACAACCCTCCGATGGTTCATGAGCCTTGGTGGGAATTGTATACAAACTTGGGAAGACATGAAACATGTATTCTTGAAAAGGTATCAAGATTATTGCAGGGTCAATGAAGACATATTCGAAATGACACAAGGAGAAGAAGAGAGTCTCTAGGGATACATGGGACGCTTTCAATATAACCTCCAAATATCCAAACAAAGGAAATTGGGGAAGGAGACCTTGAAAACACTTCTACTCAAGGGAATCCAAACTAAATATTTAGAAATATTAAATCTGATGGGAATATGTAATGTATTTAAATTAGCATATGATGATATTTGTGAGTTTTGTAGAAGGTATTCAAGAGGAAACTTCAAGACTAGTAAGAATTATAGTAATCCTTCTTTTCAATCTTTGAAATTTGTTGCAAGAACAAGAGTTATAGGAGTTGAAATCAACAATTTATTTGAAATTGCTAAAGCTGATTCACAATTGGATGTTTTGTAGGATAAGGAAAAGCAGGAGGAAATAAGAGAAGCAAGGGATTTCCCTTTGTATAGTCTTGAAACTTGTGGTATATGTGACTTGAAGCATTCCACGGATTGTGGCCCCTCCATACCCTGTATGAAAGCAACATATCAAAGAGGTATGGGAGTTGTAGCCAACTCATTGCAACAGTCATGTTAACCATGGCCTACATCTATGATTCAAAACTCTATCCCTCCATTTCCTTACTCTCATACTCAATCATTAAATACTCTTCCACCATGGTAGCTGTTGCGGCCTCAATTTAACTCTTACCTACCTTATCCACAAGGTTGGAATGGCCTATCTTATGATCACATGGCCACTCTCCCTCATGTTGCAACACAACTTGGTCCTTCAATATCAACCTCACAAATCAATCCTCTACATAAGCCACATCTATTTTATCATCAAACTCCTTGGTATCCAACACAATTTCCTGTCCAATCCACCCTCCACCCTAACTATAATAAAGCAGTACAGTATGCTTACAGTGCTGAACTGCAAAATGTTCCTACATTTCCCTTTTGTTCAACCTCACCAACACCGCTGCAAACCGACTATGCATTATTGCAGCAAATCCATATGAGGCATGAACATGTTATAAATCCAATATTTGTAGATGGAGTTTCTTCTAGTCCTTATAGGCAAGCAGACAAGATCAACAAGACACACTTAATATTTGATGAAGAACGGACATTGGAACCAAAAATTGAAGCATCCTTTACATCATTAGATCTGAATCTCTTATCCATTAAGGAAGATCAGTTTACTAAGGAGCTTCATGGTGTCACATCCATGAGAAATCAAGGGCAAAAAGAATATATTGAAGCTTGGTTTCAATCTTTCATCGGTCTGCAACATCATTCCATATTTCACCAATTCTTGGCACCATCATTTCAAAGGAAGTTGATCTCTCATATCCTAGCATTCATAAAGTTATATTTTTCTGTTGGGAGTATGAGCCTGCTTAAGTCATTTCTTCGAAAGTGGCTCCATTGGAAATATGCATACACTTGAACAATTTTTATATTTCCAAGTAGAATAGGGTAGGATAAAATAACTGAAATAAAACCATGCTTTTGATTTTTTAGTTTTTATTTTTCGAATAAGTATGCTCTCTTCCCGTGCCTTGTTGCGATCTGGAAGATCAGAAAGTAGAAAGATAAGGAATGGGTATGAGATGTTTTCAGGAATGATTTGGAATTGTTGACTATTTGAACAAAATGCTTAAATCAATTTTGTCTTCAATGTTCAAAATTTAATTTGTCTCTATTTGTTACAACAACAAAAAAACTTTCCCGAAAACAAAATTACAATAATTACGGAAGGTGAATGAAGGATCCACAGGAAAATAAGCCAACGATTATGGAATCCTTCAAGATTGAACTTTGGCATGAATTTGTTAGCTGCAACACCCAGTTGTGACAGTGAGCTGCAACACCCAGCTGTGATTGTCCTGTAGGTGAAAATTTATGAGTTTGAGACACCTGTGTATTGCACATCATGACATGTATTTGGTTTTCATTTATATATAACACATCCATAAAAATACACATGCTTTATTTCAACATTATGTCATTTTTTAAGAGTTGCAGTTGCGGTTGCAACAGACTGTGTAAGTCAATCTAGGTGCTCAATGATTGAAATTTTTGGTATGCGTGTGTGCTATATTTAAATTTACATCACTGAAAACATTCACACCTATTCCGGTCACTTTTTGGGGGTCAAATTTAATTTATTGAATTTTTGTGACATTTTGGCTTGAAAGTTTTACATAAACATAGTTGAGGCAGTCCTTTTTGGGAGACCAAATGGAATTATTTTTAAAAATTGTTTACATACCAAGTATACCTTTGAATCTAGTTTCCAAAACAATTCAAATTTTTGAGATTGGGCATCAAACGAAAAATTTATGGTCAAAATACTAACGGGCTGTTAAGCAGGAAGCTTAGGAATAGAGATGGGACAATCAAGTTTTGGATGCCCTATTGGACAAATATTACAAACCTGATTCAATGGTATATTCCCCTATGAATATAGTTTAAAACACAATTTGAATCACTCCATTCCTATATCATATGCAAATTTTATGACCAAAATACCAACTGCCTATCACAAATCAACATTCCTAAAACTTTGTTTCCTAGACTGTTCATTGGCTTATTTGACCCATAAATTATTGTTGTATTCAAAACCTGTTTCTAATGTATATACCTACATGAATATACTTTCATATCCAATTAGAATCACATCAATCCATTATCAAACGGAAAAGTTAAGCCTAAAACCGTGACTGTTGGTCTAGTTCAGAATTCAAAAAAACACCTTGTCATGCAGGCCGATACTGAGTGATTTGAAACATCATTACATATAATTTTAAAATCTATTTCTAAGGGAAATATACCTAGGAATTTACTTTAATTTTTCTTTGTAATCACTCAAATTGGACAAGTAATGAAGGAGCTATGATCAAAATACTGTTGGTGAGTCTAGATGGACATTGCTCTCCTGCAGGTATAAAATGGATTTTGCTTTGTTCATTTTTCTTTGGATTTTTTTTATAAGTAATTTATTGTTGTTTTTTTCATAAGTGTTGGGTGAAGAGAGACCAATCATCTCTCTTCTTCCATCATCTCATGTTTTATTGCAGGCAAGTGCTAGGTTTTTGCAGGTCCTTGGAAGAAAAAGGCCAATACATGCACAAGTGACTCTTGAAGACCTTCTCTCAATTTGCAAATGGATTGAGCACATAAAAAATGGAGAGATTGATGTGAAAACCATATAGATACCAATGTTCAATAAGTCAATCCCCATTGCTACATGCTAAGAATATTTTACCAATTGTTGCAAAAAGAGAAACCTCTCAAAAAGCCAATTTCACTAAGTAGATTCATTCACCCTACTCATTTCAAAACCCTAAAAATCCATTCATGTCGAAGTCCCATTTTCCACTGCTTATGTAGTCACCTTAACCGTTTTATTTTCCTCACTACTGCATCATGACTTCACATATACTTTCCACTTCTTAGTTTCATGTTGGGTCTATTTTTCACTATGGTTTTTCACAATCATTTATTTTGTACTTGTATTGGAAGATGTGGAATTCATTAAGGTCCACCTTCCAATGGTCTTATCCCAACGACTCCAACACATCATCTAGGACCGATATTAGAGTTTTATATTGCCCTAGTATCTGCATGAATCAATGGAAGATTTTCTTGTTGTTAATCATGGGGATTCATCAATGCCTCTTAATTGACAAATCTTACAGGTGACCCGACTCCAGCACATCCATTCGTACCTATCAAGATGTACTAAGGTATTTTAGAGCTCACTGTCATCAAAGGTGAGTTGCTTCACATTGGTTAACAAAATACATTAATGGCCAGTAATCTAATGATTTCTTTCCATGCTTGAATTTAGCACATTCATTCACATGGTAACAATTGTACCTCGATTTTGTAGAAGCTGAAGATTATGTGATCTAATGGTTTCAACAATGACTTGCAACATCATTTGTTTCAGTAGTTTTGCAATTCCTTTCCATTTTCATTCCAACAGTTGATTTTCAGAATAAGAGAATGGGATTTCTGCTTCTATGGTAGAATTCCTCCTCATCAATTGTCTCAACAATTAGTCTTACATGCAACCATCAAAACATCATTTTAGATCAGATTCAGCCACATTCAGTTTCAGCTCTCATATACATCTCTCTCAGCAAAAGTTTGGCCTACATCAACTCCAAGCAGATATCAGTCCATCCATGCGAATCAAATATTCCATGGAGGTAACACTTGAGGTAAAATAGCATGAATTTTTTATTTATTAAAGATTTAGGAATATGTCATGAAGAACCACTAAGAATTATCCATTTCTATTTTCTCTATATCATTTTCTGTCCATCCATTCCCATCCTTTCCCACTCAATTCTAACACTTCATCATTCCAAATCATGCACATCCACTTCAAAGTCCTACCCAACATCTCACCAACCCAACTGTCCAAGCATGAAAAGAATCAAAGGATACCTTATTGTTGTCACACAAGAACCAACAATACGAAGTCTTGTTGTTGCCACACAAGAAACAACAGTAAGAAAAGATGTCTTGTTGCTGCCACACAAGAACTAGGAGTAAGTAGTGAGGAGAAATAAAGCAGCTGATACACATATTGAAAGAAAATGATAGGCTGGACACAAGAACCTATAGTAGAAGAACCTGTTGTAGAAGCAATTCCTTCATAAGAGCATGCTCCCATACAATAGGGAAGGAAATGCACTCTGAGTTATGAATTGCTTGGTGATTTATTGATGCACATATCCACACAACTGTTGAAAAGTTAGAGTTGGCATCTTGATACTATGAGTTGATATACAATCATATTTGACTTGCATATGCTCTCATAGAACTTAAATGCTTGGGTTTTATTGATTGGAATATATACATACATGCTCACTTCCCAAACAAATCTGATCCTTGCTCATTAAAAATCACGATCATTTTAAGCTTGGATTATCCATATATTAGTTCTGATTTTTATTGATGCAACTATCTTCAACAAGTATGAAACTCTCTTGGTGTTTGAAAAATGAAAAAAAAACATTAAATATCTTCTCATTCATATTGCATATGGGGTTTCTTGAGCCAAAAGTTCTAGAAGTTGTCATAAGAAAAAGTGCAGCCAAGAGCATCAAATACAAGAAATTACGGTGTGCATCTCCAACATAGAATGGATAGCATGGGTTCCAAAATATCCATTGTATATTCATAATGCCACTATAGTCTTAGAAGGAATTCTATGGTCACGTTTGAACAATGTTTGGAATTATTTGAAGTGTTACAAATCACTCCACAATAAGGGCATAACCAAAGAACATTCTAGCATCCTTCATTCAACCATGAGAATGGATGAAATTTACTGTGGTTCATTGCAATAGAATTTTCCATATATTTTAAGAGTTATGAATTTGATGTGAAAAATGGTTCTAAAACTCTTTCATTTCCCATGAATGATAATTCCTGTAGTATAGTTTGGCTTGTGAATATCACCGATATCCTTTTTGGCACTTGTGACATATGGAGGGTCTACAATTTCTGTGACTGTCAGATGATATTTGAGCAGCTTGGATCATCATAAAAGGAAATTTACAAGTGTGATATCTTGCTGGCATGAAGATTTCATATGCATTGTCATTTTTTTTGCAATACATTATGAGCACTTAACTACAACCATGTGGAATCAAAATCGAGCTCACACAGTCATTTTCAAATAGCATACAGTAATTTTCAAGCAGCCTATAGTCATTTTTGTAAGCCAAGTATGTGTTTCCATCTAGCACATATATAATATAAAAAAAAATTGATGTTGAAAGTGGTAGTACAGATACAAGAGAACAAAGTTCCCAAAGTTCACTTGATTTCATGATGGTTATCTAAACCAATGAATGGAAGGTAAGTTAATGAAAAATGAAATTTGAGAAAAGTTTGCAAACGGATGGACAATGCTCTCACAACAAGTACAACAACTTATGAATATAGAAGTGGGAAGTAGTAGAAATCTTGTGTCATGGAAAAGTGCAGCAAATAAGTGAATTTTTAAGGTAGCTTGTACTAGGGGACGAACATACTATCTCTTCCTTTACCTGAGGACAGGTAAAATATTTAGTTTGGGAGAGATTATGGATAACAAGCAGCATTTGGTGCAACATCCTAAAGGTAATTTATGACATAATAGACACAATGATATATATTTCACTTGGATTTAAAATGATATATATTGCACTTGTCCCTCCAATCCATTGGAAATTTGATGGGTCACATGCTCTTTTCAAACCAAGATCCAATCTCATCACCCAAGTTGGAGTCTTAGCTTATAATAATCTATTTTCATTCTAATATCTTTTGAAGATGATATGACTGTCATTTAATTTGCTCCATCATGGCTCTACATTGACATTAAAATCTATATCCAATCAACCATATGAGTGGATGCTGAGAGCAATTTTTGTAATCAAGTTCATGCTTTTATTTCCCCACAGTGTTTGGAAAAAGTGCAGAAAATTATTTAAGGATATCTTGCAAACCTTGAGTTGGTTTTTCATGAAATTTTGAGGGAAGAAGAATAATGGTAACAAGAACAAATATGGCAAGTTTCAACTCAATCCAGTGCATGGTTTTCGAGAAAACTACCATCATCACCTACAACCAATTTGCATTTTTCTCGAAATCCATGATGTGAGTTTCTCTAATTTTTGGTGTGGAGATGCATTAGAATGGTAAATACTTGCTTGAAAAATATCAGCCTATCCCATTTTGTATTTTGTGAAAAATTGGTTCAAGAATTTTAGCTGCAACACAGCTGACCAACACATCTTTATTCATGCTTTTGTACAAAAGTGCAGAAATTAAAATGAGCATATATTGCAATTGGTAAATTGGATTCTCATGATTTTTGGATAGGAACTGCATAATACAAAGATGAACAATCTTAGTAAGTTTCATCTCAATCCAATGTACGGTTTTTGAGAAAATGGCCATAATCACCTATAGCCAATTTGCATTTTTCTCAAAATCCATGATGTGGGTATCTCTAATTTTTGGTGTGTAGATGCATTGGACAAGTATAAACCTTCTTGAAAAATTTCAGCTGGACCTAGTTCGTCCTTTTGGAGAAAATGACTTCGAAATTTTTCTGCTCAAAAGGCTATGACTCCGCTAAATTTAGTGCTCTTTGGCTGTAACTCTGTCAAATTTAGTGGTCTTTGGGCTGCAACTCCACCAAATTATTTGCCAAATTCTCCACTAAATGAGTTCCAACACAGTAAAAGTATTTCCTTTTTCTCGTTTCGTGCAATTGCAACACCATAAAAATATTTCCCTTTTCTCGTTTCGCACAACTGCAACACCGTAAAAATCTTGCCTTTTTCCTGTTTCGTGCAGCTACAACAATGTCAAAAAAAAAACTTTCCTTTTTCTGTTTCACGCAGCTGCAACACCGTAAAAATCTTTCCTTTTTCCCATTTCACGCAGCTGCAACACTGTAAAAATCTTGTCATTTTCCTATTTCGCGCAGCTGCAACACCATAAAAATTTTGCCTTTTTTTTCCACTCCGCGCAACTGCGACTCTGTTAAAATTTTTCCATATTTATCCTCTATATAGCTGTGACTGTGCTAAAAATTTTCCTATCCTTCTACTTGTCGCAGCTGCAACTCCCCTTGCGTAGTAAAATGAAAAGCAACAAGTGAATGAGTTCTTCTAGTTGGATGCTACACGTGTATTGGGTTGCATGAGGACATGCAACAAGTTCAGTTTGCGGGTGATGTTGGGCCATAGATTTGTCCATTTTTCCATCACTTATCAACATATATTTCATCCCTTTTCTTCCCATTATCGCCCATTTATCATTCCATTTTCCATCAATTTGTTGTAACTACGCGTAAAACACCATACTACTTCCATTGATGCTTTAAGTGGTTAATAATGATTATTTTCTTTTAATTTTGATGAATTGAAGACTATTATGCATAATTTTAATAATGATGGTTTGTGGAGTGATTTTTCATGTACCAGACACTCACGGCTAGCTTTTATAGCCTTAACAAAAAATGCATGCTAGATAAGAACACCTTGATTCGTGTCTCAATTTGCAGACATATGGAAATGAATCTCGAAAATTCGAGACATGGGTTTTGTTCTTAATAGCCTTATTTACCTGATTCATGAGGAAATTGCCAAACAAAGCCACATTTTGTGATATATAGTTGGTTCTTCAAGAGGGTATTTCCCTGATTTACTGTTGCGACCGGTTCCAAAGTTGTTAGCAGTTACGGCCGTGTTTCAGCTATTACATATCATAAGTTTGGGATTCGGTTTCTCATTTACCTCAGAGAATTTTATGTATAAATATGTAATCAATATCATTGAGAGAGGGGGAAGAGAAATCAATGTTATGTTGTAGAATTTGATCCAGATCTATTGTAATTTTTTCATTCTGATAATGCATGCTGACAATTTCTTAATTCTAGAGTTGTAGACTTTCATTGTGGAGATCCAGCTCTGCTGAGTGGAGGAAGTGCCCTCTTCCTTGAGCAGATGCTGGTAGTGTTAATTTTAAGTGTGTTATTGTGTAGATGTTTGTTGTTTAGTTCATGCTTTCATTCATTAGATTATTTAGTTCATGCTTTCATTTATTAGATTTATCATAGTTGTTTTCCTATTAATTCATTTTGATAGATCGTTGGCCAACATAGAATTTCTTTAGATTTATGCAATTAGATATTTCTTCATAAGGAGATTATTTTGTTTTAAGTTAGATTTATAGTGTGATTTTATAAGTAGGTTTGAGGTTTAATTTATTTTTAAGAAGGTGTGATCTAGTTTATAAAGAGTTTTGATTTCATACCAATATATAACAGTGTGAGGTAGAAATTGTGCTCTCATAGATCTTGCACGATAGCTTTGAAATAAAAGAATTCCTCGGGTTGACAATTTATGTTTATCACTCTGCATGTTAATTTTTAATTAACTGGCATATAGTGGGCCCAACACTTCCAATTTAAGGATTAATGCCAGAGAAATATAAGACTCATAAAGGATTAAAGTATAAAAATCAGCAGAATAATCTTGATTAAATTCATTTTTCAATTATGATTACGAGAGAAGAATCTTGTAGAACAGGTATGTTTTGAAACAGGTTAAAGAAAAATAAAAAATAAACATAATAATAATATGCTTCTCTAAATCTCAAAGAGATTGTGCTTACCCTTTCTTTTTCCTCGATCTTTGCTTCTTCCATAACCTTTTCCCAAACCTCTCCTCGATCTCCCCGCATTATTCTTCTTGACAGAAGAATATGGTCCATCTACTATGGTTCCATCACCGCCATTGTTTACTACTGCAGTTGAAGGACACTCTTGCTCAAGGTTACTACCTAGAGTGAACGGTACATTATTTACCCTAGCATTAAGTCTCACACTTCTCTTGACACATCTTGTAACAGGAGCGCTGGAGGGAGTCCCAGGATCTATACCTCCCTTTCGATGACCATTGACTATTTTGCAAGTCATCGATGAATTTTTATCCTCAAAATACACAGATGTTGGGGTTTCCTCTATAGTCGAAGACACTCCTACATCCTATGACCTGAGCTTTGCCATAGGGCAAAACAAAGATATATGATAAAGTCTATTAAATCTCGTCGCAAAGCTTCACAATAGGTAAAATGAAAAATAATACTCATATATGTTAGTTCAGGGGAATTTCACATAACAAACAAAACTACTTTAAACTTTAATACAAATTTGAGAAACCTCAAAAGAATTGCCGAAAATTGAAACAATTATTATGAATCTTTATCAAAAAATCCACCAATTATTAAGAAAATCTCTTACTTTATAGAGGTGTGGGATTCAAGTTTATTTCCCTCCTTGTTAAAGTGAATTTTTACCATAGTAATGTGGTGCTAGTTTTTATAAGTCCCCACTTATTAATAAAAAAACAAATTACTCTTAAAAATTACATGTCTTCAAAATTCTTTGGATTTGCTTTTGATTGTTTAGTTTGCAAAGTTTAAATTTTATATGTATCTTGGTCGTTAATTATTATAATGAATTGTGATGCCTACATGGGTTGTTTACAAATGTTCCTTTGCGATCTCCTTTATAGTGATCTTACTGACCCAAGGAACTATTTTAATTGACACCTCCCTAAAATGGTGATGAATTGTAAACTCCCGTTAGTTTGTTTTTATGTGCTTTATAGAAAAGGCCATCAAACCTCAAATAGAGTATGTAGGTGGTTTGGATCCATAATATGGTCACATTGGTTATTGTTTTCCAATGTTATAAGTGATGTTCACAAATTGTTGATTGTTATTGTTTATCCATTCACAATTACACTTGTATGGGTCTCAATGACTTGAGACACTTTTGTGTTCATTACATTATAAGGGGGTGAATGTTAACGGATTATTAGTTCATATTTGAATATTGTATACAAAAATCAAGCCCTAGGGGGTGAATGATAAAATCTTATTAGTTCATCTTTGAATATTATAGACAAAAAGTAGGCCCTAAACATTAAAAATGGTAGACCTAAATAGAATATGGAGGTGACCCTAGGTTTGTAATATAGTTATACAAGTCATTGTGTCTTGGTGTTATAAGTTCAATTCATATCTATAGATTCCTTTGTGATCAACTTAAAGTGCCAAGTAAAATTCACTCTTGAAGAGTACATAGAGACAAGCTTAGATATGCAATGTGTGTGTGTGATGTGTGTGTCCATGTGAATTCCCATCTTATAGTATTATAAGTTGGCCATTTACCTTTATGTTTTCAATCACTCTTTTACAATGTAAAATAAATCCCATGGGAATCAAATATTGGTCATAGTTTAGTGTAATGTTGGAATATTTGACAGGGTCCATAAAATTTGAGCAACTAAATTCTTTTTTCCTTGATATATGTCTACTTATAAGGCCAAAGATGTAAACAAATTTGATCCACTTCTTCAAAGTAACAATGTGAGCATTATTGAAATGCTTGTTGCTTAATTCCATTTTAAACCAAGACCAAAATTCCTTAAGAGTACAAAGAAAGTTAGCTTTTGTGTTAAGATTGATATCCACTTCTTGTACCTTGGATGTTCTTGGTAAAAATGAGGGTATGGATGGGGGGGTTGTCCAAAACAACATTGTAGGGTGAAATTTTGGTAGCACCATGATAGGTGGCATTTAACTACCTTTCTGCAAGGGGTTGTAAAGGAGGGGGGAGTGGGGGGGTGGTATTGTACTACCTTCCAGCTTGTATTATACATAAGCTTATCCATCTTCTGTCTTTTTTTCTTTCTTTATGGACAGTTGTTTTCTTTGCTCCCTTTCTCGAGGATCT
>LPNX010951251.1:868764-931264 GCA_001517045.1 Pseudotsuga menziesii | reverse complement strand
ATGTCTTCCTTCCCTCCATGTAATGTGTTTTTTTTCCAACTAGTAAGACTAGCTTTGATTGAAGTAAACATGTTCATATGCTTTCAACTGTATCTATTGTATTTCTATAGAAATAGATGGTTGATGTTCAACTATTTAGAACAAGTTACTGTAGGGAACAACTATCTCCCATTATGCTAGTGGTGCTAAAGATAGTTTGGACAAAACACATAGATATGGATTGAAAAGTTGTAATACTACTTGGTGTGAACTACTGCAGGATAGCTGGAGTAGTGTTGATAATGTTATGGTTAGAGATTAGGATAACATTGTTTGATTCTTCTTATAATGACCCCATCTCATATCCATATTGTATTGGATGGGTGGATTGCTCATATGTTCCACATAGGCCCTTTTTCACTAAAATAATGATCGTTCAAATATGGTAATTGTGTTTGTAATAATTTTAGTGTTTGTTAGTTATACTTTTAAGCTTTGTCGAACATGGAAACGTCATCTAGGTGTATTTGGTTTACCTGCTGGATATGATTTTGGTTTGAATGTATGTGGTCAAGCTATCAGATTTGTTGAAAAATGGCTTTGGTAGATAATGTTTTAAGTTGCATTTCAACTTATAAAGTACCAAAGGAAACTTTTAATATACTATATTTCCATCGTATTGTTTGTTGTGTAATTATGCAGATTGCATTCGTGTGTTTTTAGACACAAAAAAATTTCTTATGAAAGAGTTTGAACTTCTATCAAGGGTACTCAAAGTTGTATCTAGGGTATGAGCCTTATTATTTCCATGTATTTATTTAGATGTCTCAAATGATCTTATATTATAGAACTATGAGATGAGTTATACAATAACTAGTCATCTGATATATGTGCTTTTTCTAGCATTCTTATGATTAATCTTTTCTGAATGGCTTTGAGATGCAGATTCCAGAACAAGCTCATTCTGGTTCTATTCTAAAGAATGTTGTGTTTGAAATCTTTCATGATGGAGGGAATATTGATTCCAAGATGAATGGGTTCCATCATACATTGACAGTTGATTTGTGTACTATGAGTTATTTTCAATACACTTTCATTGAGGGAAAGTGTATGGTCCCTAAACTTTAGCTTCTAGAATACTCTGGATTGTTGGAATTTAAAGCTTTCCATTCCTGGCGTACAGAGCTCTTTGTGCATATTAAGGTAATAAAAATCATATCTGATTCATGGGATTCAACCTGTCTACAAAGTGTAGTTCCTATATGGTTTGTTTTTCATTTCATTATATGAGAGTTCACATTAGGTAATATTATTATGCTATTCGACAAGTACAAATATTGGATCTTGTAGATTGATGTTCTTCCAAATCCACGGGTAGAGATGGTTAGTGTTCTAGAGAAATATTTGGATAATGGAGTAGTATGCCACACTTACAATGAGAGCACAACAATTCAATCACAAATAAGTAATCAAATTATATTAAATGAATCAATATTGTCCATCGAGTCTTTAATGAGTGAGACGATAGTGAGTGATTTTATTTTCTTTAAGAACTAAAGTTTAGAATATTTTGGGTCAATGGTTATATTTGTTTAAACAGAGTGCATCCAAGCATATGTTCACATAACGCCATCATTGAAAGGAAATTGACAAAAATTATATTTACTAAGATGAGATGGAACAATCGAGTATTAAATGGCCATATTTTTTGTTACTCTTTGACAGTCTTTCATGTTTTTGTGGAGTCCGTGCATTGGGATGGGATGCTCTAATAGATAAAAAGTGCTTTGGGCAATATTTTTGTTGTTGTGGTTTGTTTTCGTTGGTTTAGAAGCAATGAAATTATTAGGGTGTGTATTTTATGATGAGCATTACAATAAATCTAATCCTTCAAATGAATACTAGTTTTTCAAACCATGCCCAAGTGTGGATTTCTCAACAAACAATAAGAAAGAAAAAATTCTGGCCTTGGAACTCAAGTGGTTGAAGAGTTGCATACTTTGAGTCAAGAATCAAGTTTTATCCATAGTTATCATAATCGGCCCGGTCATCGAACTAGTCAAATCCCAAAAATATGAACCAAATTGGAATCGGGAAAAAATCAGACAAAAAAATATGTGCTACAAAAAAAATGTAAAATATTCAAACTTAAACACACACACACATATATTCATGTGCATGAATCGAAATAACTATACACAATTATGCAAAGTTTGTCATGCATATGGCAAGTAAGGATGCATATAACAAAAATAATGTCGACTGCAATCCATATCTGACCAAAAATACATAAACAAAGAGGCTCTAAATGGTATATAGAATCCAAAACACTTCATGCTACAACAAATAACTTCATATCATCAATAGCATGTTGTGATCCCCTCCCTCCAGGCTCTATCCCTTGCCTTTATGTTGAAACTCAAAGTTGATCCTCCAAGGACATTAGTCAACACCCTACATTGTTGATGAAACTTCTTAATCCAAGCATTAAATCAAGGTAGAAAAATATTTCCGTGCTTACTAAGTAATGTTTCTATAGTGAATAATACTTTTGTATTAAGGTCATAAAAAAGGAGTTCAACAATTAACACCACCAACATCAAGGTACATATAAGTTTTGATGTACTTGAATAAATACCATCCCATACCCTTATACATGATAGAGTCCAACATAAATGTTGAAATCTCGATATCTTGAAAACTTTTGTTTGTTGAATTTTGAATGGGATCTAAAATTCTACTTTTTGCATATGAAGTCCAATGAGTTTGAAACCTCTCTTAAACTTCTTGTAACAATTAATGGTAATGTGAAAAATTTAAGTAAAATGATAGAAAATGAAAGATAAGGAGAATGTCACTATTTTTTTAAGAATTTAATGTTTCTATGTAATATTATTGATGATTACTAGAGTCTAGGGCTTAACATTTTCTATTTAATTTTAGAAATTTCATGTTCAAAACTATGTCATGCAGATTGGTACAAAACTGGTTGGTTCTATATGGAGGTGATCAGTTTGGGCACACACAATCATCTGGTTCAGTATAGAACTTGCCATTTCTAGTTAGCAACATCGAAATAGACCAGAAAACACCCATAACCAATCGGGTTGCATGGTTTTCCTGTTTGGTTCTAGTTCTAATAGTGATGGTTGTGCTTAGGTTTGCAAAAGGTAGAATTTTTTTTGTAATCCTCCAAATGAATCCTTGTCTTGTCAAACCATGCCCAAGTGTGTATTTTCTCAACAAACAATATGAAAGAGAAAAATTGGGTCTCCCAACTCAAGTGGTTGGAGAGTTACATTCGTTGAGTGAAGAATTAAGTCGTACCTAGGTCCTTTGTTATTTAATTGTCATGTTCATTATTCTCATATATTTAAAACGGAAGATGTTTCTTGTAAGAGTCTATAACAATAATCTAAAAAATATTTTCTTAATAGGTATGTTTAGGATCAAATTTGCTATAGTGATGATGCAATATTTTGTCCTTTGAATCCAAAATTTGTTATTGAAGTAACATGCTTAGGAGAAACATAAATATCAATTGAAAAATATTGCAACAAAAGGAAGTTTGACATTCTTTATTAATTTTTTATTATTTTGCCTTTTTGGGTATGGGAAACTTCACTGGTTGAATATAGAAGCAAGTATTATGTGTCATTATGCAAAAGGAAGGATATCTTAATTGTGGTACTAAGTAACTAAAGTATAAATGCTTTTTGATCTATGTATAGTTTCTATCATGATTACAATCTCGATTGCCAATCTCAATTTTTGTTCCACTTTCTTAGACAATTCATTGTTTTTTGGTCAATTTTAATTATCAAATCATTAGTACATGTTGGAGTCATTGCCCAACACACTCACCTTTTTTGGTCAATTTTGGCCTAATTAATCACTATCCTAAGTTAATTGACTCGAATTTGCATTAAATCAACACATCATGGCATCAGATCAGCACACCCATGCCTTCCTTCAATCAAGGAGGCCAACTAAGGCTTCTCCTTCAACCAGGGTGGCTAACTAGGCTTCCTCCTTCAATCGGGGAGCAATTATGGGTTGCCCTAGGTGTCATAAGTGCACCAAATAGCTAACCAATTGTTGTTTCACCTAACAATCAGTTAAGTTGAGTTTTAAAGGTGCATCCCTCATGTCATTGTCTATTTTGGGCTTATTTGGGTGAACTGGAGTGAGTTAATGCGCCTCCAACAACTTCTGATGACCAGTATCAATGTAGTTCACTTCATCGGAGCTGAATGGAGTTATTGATGCGCCCCCACCTATTGATTGACATGAATATTGAGTTACATTCAGTTAGACTCAGTCATTCATTACACTTTGATTCAGTTAGGACTCAATTCCATCAATTATGGCTAGATTAATGGTTAACTGGTGTGTTTAGTGTGGCAAAGAGACGATTAAGATACACCCATCCATTCAATTCAAATGACCTCTAGTGAATTTGAATTGTCTCCATTCCATGCATTCTGCATGACATTTTATTATTTATTTTTATTCCATTATTTATTATATAGAGCTGCAACCTCCTATTGCAGTACCATTATGTCATTTCATGTGTTGATGTATTTGTAACTTCAGAATGTATTCACTTGTATATTTTATGTATTGTACCCCAATGTTTATTCCGGGATGTATTTGTAATGTAAACAAGTCATGTAAAGTCATAAAGGGTAACCCTCCTTATTGTTCAAGGGTTAAATTCTGTGCAGTTTTGGGGCCCTAGGGTTATTAGAATCTCCTAGAGAAGTTGTCCCTAGGTGAGTTAATGTAATTCAGGTCATTAGTACCCTAGTTGTGGTTACTCGAGCCTACATAATTGAGTTAGGATTACTCGAGCCTACATAACAGATTCAAATATTAAGTGAACGAAAAAATATAAATAGAGAGAGAGACTCTCTATTTATCACACACTCACTCACTCACTGGGGCACATGAGTGAGAGAGGAGAATCTCTCTCAAGTGAGAGAGAGAGAGAGAACAAGTTGTTAGAGATCATCTTTATGTTTTTGGGTTTTACTGCTGCCATTGGTGCTCATTCTATCTCTGAGGAAGTTGCGGGGTTTTCTCCTTTATGGTTTCCTCGAGGAAAATTCTTTGTGTCTCTTGTCTCTTGTGATTTTTTTTGTGCATGTTATTCTCTCAGATAAGATCCTAGATCATATTGCTTAAATGATAAAATTATAACATCATGTCTAATTTTTCTTGAATCTCTTGTAAGTCTATTCTTTGTCTCAATATTGTTGTTACAGAATTAATATGGTATCAAAGCCACGACGGGATAAAGTTCTATTCTTCAAAAATATGATTTTTTATGAATCTAGCATGCAAAATTGAGCAAAAAGTTTAAAATTTCTAGCACTGCACCAGAAGCTGAAGTTTTACCACTTAATACCCCAAGTAAAGGAATTGTTGATCAAGCTTGCTTAATCAACTATGCTGGGTGTGATGAAAACCTGAAATGTGTAGGATGTTCGACCTTACAGTGAATTTTTTGTGTTGATTGCAGGTTTTTACAGGTTCTTCACTGCATTTTCTACATCAGCTCCATGGCTTCTTCTCTGGATTCTCTTACCTATTTCAATTACCACTAATGGAAGGAGGATATGGAGATTTAGCTCCATTCAAAAGGGATCTATCAGGTCACAATGAACACAAAAACAAAGCCGGATTCTATTGCTAAGAAGATAAATACTAGAATAAGCTGGATGAATCTTATGGTTTCTTGTGCTTTTCTATCTCCAAATATCTTCTTTTCCACATCTATGGATTGAAGACTCCGAAGGATATTTGGGATCATCTCTCTTCCTTGTTTGATAAACAAGATGATCTACAAATCTATCATCTTGAGAATGATTTGATTTCCCTGAATCTAGGAAGCTTAAAAACTATGAATGGATTTTTCACAAAATTCAAGCATTTGGTGCTCTAGTTAAAGTAGTGCAAGGTTGAGAGGGATGAAGATCAGCTCATCCTAGCTATCCTCTCAAAACAATGGTCCGGATTATTTAGTCTTTGTTTCAACATTCCATCCAAGGAAGCTAACAACCCCAAATTGGAAATTTCCTTCACTGGATTCCTTCTTCAAGACCCTTACAAACGAGCATGCCAAGCTTGTATAGATGGGAATCCTCAGATCCTTAAAATATCAAGCTTTGTTTGCTTCAGGGCCAAAATATTTGAAGCGCAAAGGCAAGAAGAAGAATAAAAAGGCTAAATGTGATGCTCCAAAGCCTAAAGAAAATAACTAGCAGTAAGAAGAGTCTCCCGGCTCAAAGAAACACAAGAACAAAGGAAACTGGGGAAAAGAGAAAGTCAAGTGTTCCTATTGTGGGAAGGGATTCCACCCTGAGCATGCCTGCATGAAGAATAAGCTTAATGAGATGACTTTTCTCCTCAAGAGAAACAATATCAATATTTTGGAGAGTGTTCAAAAGAGAGATAATCAAGATCGAGATACCTAGCAAGAAAGAGGACATGCTCTCATGGAAAGCACCTTGAATCCCAAAGCTCTGCTCATAGAATTTGGAGCTTCGAATCACATGATGGAAAGCATAGATTCCTTCTTATCCCTGGACACCAAAAAAATCATTCCCATCCACATGGGAGATGATTCTACCATCATTTCAAAAGGAAAAGGTACAGTAAATATTGAACATGGAATTTTTGTTGGTGTTTTGTATGTACCCTTCTTGGCCTCCAATCTCTTGAGTGTATATAAAATGACTCATACCAAAGTTCCCAAGTGAGTAAAATTCAGCACCAATGATGTATAAATCACTGAGATTGCATCCGGGAAACTTCTTGCAAAAGGCTTAGCAAACCATCATGCTAAGGCCTATGCGTTTACTCATTTTGTGGGGGATGCAAAGCCCACCACTCTTCTGACTCATGGAAATGAGGTCAGTAGACTATGGCATGAGATATTTGGTAATTTAAACTTCAAGTACTTGCAGCAACTTCAGAAAAATTCCATGGTTGAATCCCTCCCAACCATCAAAACTTCCAAAGGAATTTGCAAAGGTTGTATTGTGGGAAAACAGCCTAAGCACAAGTTTGATCGGGGAAAGGAAAGTCATGGATCAAGTATCTTTGGGCTGATTCGCTCTAACATCAGAGGACCTATTTCCATCACATCCATGAATGGATCTCGGTATGTACTAACCTTCATAGATTATTTTTCTAGATACACTTGGGTTTTCTTCATTAAGAAAAAATATGAAGTTTTGGAAAAATTCATTGAGTTGAAAGCATTGGTTGAGAATGCCTCTGAGAGAAATATTACATATTTGAGATCTGATCATGGAGGGGAATATATCAGTTCTAAATTGCTGCAAATATTTTCATACAGTGGGATCAATATCCAACACTCCATTCCCTACACTCCTTAGCACAACGGTGTAGCAGAAAGAAAGAATAGGGCCCTCAAGGAGATGACCATCTGCATGCTGGAAGCCAAAATTTTTTCTTCACACATTCATAACAGATTACCTCACTCTTCCATGAAAGGAAAGACTCCTTTCGAAGCCTACCTTGGACACAAGTCGGATGTGTCAAATTTCAGGGTGCTTGGGTCCACTACATGGGCTTGAATTCTGCATGACAAGAGGAAAGATTTGCAACCACAAAGTATTGAATGTTTGTTCAATGGATATCCATAATAATATTAGGGATTCAAACTTTTTAATATTAGAACTAAACAATTTTCATTGAAATAAGTGTCTGATTTGAGAAAACCTCTCCAAGAGGTAGAAATAGTTGAAGAAAATTCTACTGAAATTCCCTCCTATTCTGCTCATCATTCAGGTGATGAAAGTGGGAGTGGAGGCTCTGATTTTGAAGAAATGATATCCGATATCAGTGAGAAAGATATATCAAGTTCAGAATCATATTCTGAAGTGCAAACACATCTCCCAACTTGGGCCAAAAAGACACTCTCTTCTGTCGAGGAAAACATTGGAAATCCTGTTCATCCAAGAAGAACCCAGTCTGATTTTCAAAGAGAAGGTATTGGTATCTCTTGTCATGATTCATTTCTGTACAAAAAATGTTATTTAATGATTGGGTCAGATCCTAATTCCTACTACCATTCTATCTCACAAATATCTGATATTATGGACGAAGAGTTTAATTCTCTTCGGAAAAATGCTACTCGGGAGCTAGTTTCTCTTCCACCTGGGAGGAAATTAGTTTGTTGATTCTGATGGAAAAACATGAAAATATAAGGAAATTTTGGTTGCAAAAGGGTTCTCCCATGTCCAAGGAGTGGACTATCATGAGACCTTTGCACCGATGGCAAAGATGGACTCCATTAGACTAGTTTTGGCCATTGCGGAATCCAAGCACTGGGAGGTGCATCATATGGATGTCAAGAGTGCCTTTATACATGGATACATGAATGATGATATATACATGAAGAATAATAATGGATATATATAATATCCTTCTTTGTTTTTCAAATTGCAGAAGTCATTATACGGGTTGAAATAGGCCCCAAGGTCATGGTATGTCAAGATGGATTCCTTTCTGCTTTCACACAAATTCCAGAGACACAAATCTGATACTAATGTGTATTTGAAGAAGTATGATGGTAATATTATTATCATAGTAATATATTTTTATGTTCTCTTGATAATAGGAAGCACACTTGCTTTGATTTCTTTCATAAAAACTTCCCTCCATGATGCATTTGAGATGAGTGATTCGAGCCTCCTAAAATAGTTTTTGGGGCTCGAAATTGCACAAGAATTTGATGGGATAATGGTAAATAAGTATAATTATATTTCCATACATTATAGTGAATTTTAAAATGTCTTATTGCAAGGATGCACCATTCCCTTTCCTCTCAGGAATCAGCCTTGAAGATGGAAAAACAACTCCACCCATGGATCCAACAATTTACTGCCAGCTGATCAGAAGCTTGATTTACTTGACACATTCACAGCATGATATTTGTTATTATGTGAATATTGTATCAAGATATATGTATAAGTATCATGAGATCCATTGGAATTCATCCAAGAGGATCCTTCATTACATTCAGGGCACTAGATCCTACAACATTCACTATGTTGCATATTCTGAGCTAGAGTTGGTCAATTTTACTGATTCAGATTGGGAAGGGGATTCCATAGATCGGAAGTCCAATTTTTGGTATGTATTAATGTTTGGTGGTGGCCCCATTTTCTAGTCTAGCAAAAAGCAGGCTTCCATTGCATTGTCTTCAACAGAGGCTAAGTACAGGGGAGCAGTGAATGCTTGCATCCAAGTTGTTTGGTTGCAAGGAATTCTTTTAGAGTTTGGGATTGGTAGTGATTTGTCCAAATCCACATATTGTGACAACCAAAGTTCTATAAATATCTCCACAAATCCATTTCAATGATAGAGGACCAAACATGTTCAGATTCAAATGCACTACATCAGGGATTTGGTGCATGATAGGACCATTGTTCTACAATACTGCCCTACAGATGAGTATATTGCATATATATTCACCAAGAACTTTACTGATAAAAATTTCACTCACCTCCATTCACTATTGGGGGTGATTTCATCAAGGTGATCAGTTACTTCTTCAGTGTTCAACTTAAGGGGGTTTTTTTTCCCATTGGGTTTTCCCTCTTTCCTCACTTAGCATTTTATTTTGAGCATTCTTAGAGTTATTTTTTGTGCAGGGTGACCTATGGCCTTTGTTTCTAGGGCCCTAGCATTTCATGCATTTTTTTATTCCTCCTGAGTATAGATTAAGGGGGGTGTTGGAGTCATTACCCAACACACACACCTATTTTGGTCAATTTTGGCCTAATTAATCACTATCCTAAGTTAATTGACTTGAATTGGCATCATATCAGAACACCCACGTCTTCCTTTAATCAAGGAGGCCAACTAATCCTTCTCCTTCAATTAGGAAGGCTAACTAGGCTTCCTCCTTCAATCAGGGATAAATTATGAGGTGATCTAGGTGTCATAAGTGCACCAAATAGCTAACTAATTTTCATTTCACCTAACAATCAATTAAGCTAAGTTGTAAATATGCCTCCCTCATGCCATTTTCTATTTTGGGCTGATTTGGGTGAACTGGGGTGATTTAATGCATCTCCAACAACTTTTGATGACCAGTATCAATGCAGTTCACTTCATCAGAGCCGACTAGAGTTACTAATAAGCCCCCACCTATTGATTGACAAGTATATTGAGTTACATTTAGTTAGAATCAGTCATTCATTACACTCTGATTCAGTTAGGACTCAGTTGAGTCAATTATGGCTAGATTAGTGGTTAACTGGCGTGTTCAGTGTGGTAAATAGATAGTTAAGCTACACCCATCCATTCAATTTGAATGATCTCTAGTGAATTCAAATCGTCTCCATTCCATGCATTATGCATGACATTGTATTATTGATTTTCATTCCATTATTGATTATACAGAACTGCAACCTCCTATTGCCGTATCATTATGTCATTTCATGTCTAATTTTTCTTGAATCTATTGTAAGTCTGTGCTTTGTATCAAGATTGTAGTGATAGAATTAATAGTACATAAGAGGTCGTTCATATTATTGTTGTAATCATTGATAACTCCTTGCTTCATGCCTTGATTTGATATTTGGACAGGATAGATGGTTTAGGAGAATACAATTGTGGTTATTTGGCTTGTTTTTGATATATATGTGATGTTACAACCTATTTTGTTACCATGAAATTCATATATTTTATTTCATTCCACATTAATAATCTTATTCTAAATTGTTTCTATCAGCATTGTCACTAGGTGTGTGTTCTCGGATACATAACACTTGCGTGAAGGAGATTGTTTATTTGTTTATTTCTGGGATTTAATTTTACATTAATACTCATATTCTAATTATGTTTTAATATTGTTAGTCACCGCGTGTTATCAACAATCTCACATGTGTAACAATTTCAAGAAGGACATGGTCTATAAGGCATTGCATTGATTGTAGGAAAAACATTGCCAATCTAGGCATTGGCTTTGAGATGGAAGTCACCAAGTTGATGTGATAATGGTCTACTTCACCATGATACTAATTTTTTGGTAGTTTTCATATCATGCTTTAAGGACCATCTTTGTCCTGTGGATACTATATATTTGATGTTATAGGCTACATTTCCACAATAGCATATCTCTAATAGGATTTTGTTCCACATTTATATCCCTCTCCTCTTATAATCTATCTGTTGAATTGATATAATTATGTTCCACATTAGTTCCCTCTCCTCTTCTAAACTATGACTTGAATTGTTGTTGGGTGTGTCTTGTAGACAAAATATGGCTTACAAGATATCACCTGAACTGAAATATTACCAATTTAGAAGTTGGATTTGGGACAGATGTCCTTGTGTTGCTATGATATAATCCTTCCCCACTTTGTTATTAACATTGGCAACGATTTGTGTCATGCCTTGTGGGACATCTTTGGCTTATGGTTTTCATCTATGTGATGTTACATGCTAACTTGTTCATATGGCATTCTCCTTTGGTGGGATTTTGTTCTACATCAATAAGATTCTAAATTGTGTGCCTGTTAGCTGTTTTTGTTGGGGGTGTGGTGTGAATAATGGAACCTAAATAACAATTGGGAGATGGAGATGGTTCATAAAGAATTGCACACCAGAACTTTTGCAAATTTAGTTGTTGTCTTTGGTGTGCAAGACCATGGGTTGATGTGATAGCATTTCACCTTGGACTATTACTAATTTATATTGATGGTTTTGGTTCCATGCCTTGTTGGAAATGGTTGTTATATTTATCATGTCAAAATATATCTTATTGTAATGGAATTATCCTTATCTTGGCATTTTATTCCACAAGTGGTTCCTCTTCCTAACCTAATGGTTGATAAAATGCAGGGTGAGTATGCTTGGCCTTTCCCTTTCCTTATTTATGCGGAAAAGCTAAAAACAATTTGTCTATCAATACTTAGAGTACCCCTTCCACATGCTTACTTGAAATGGCCATGTATACATGTGTGTGCATGCTTCTATGTATCCATGCAAGCATAGTTTCTTGTGTGCACATGAAAACATGTGCGGTGTGTGGGTTATATTTCATATATGGATGCACACAGAAAATCACTATAATATACATATTCATGAAATTCTTGTGTAAGCACATCTTACCAAAGTGCACAAGTACCACCTTCTCATTTAATGTTCTCTATGTCTTCTAACATTACACAGTGCCACCTTTTCAATCTAGTCTTGTCTCACCTTTTCATGTAACCTTCTTTCAATACGTGAATATAGCACCTCTAAGTTGCTTAATTTGTTTAAGTCCAAAATCTCTTCAATATGGGTATAGTAGTGTTTGTGAGAGGCAGTGGAATGATTGGAAATCAGAAGTTACATGAAGGGATGATAATTTACTTCTTGATGACGATTCAGCGGACTGTAGTTTATATTCTTGTATAGAATATAAGAGTTGAGAATTTAGATAGATTGTATGATTAAAGAATTTAGAAAATGCACAAATTATTTTTTTATCAATAAACAAATTCTCGTCAGATTTTTGACAACCGATGGCTAAGCTTTGACAATATTACCATGGCTCTAACAGCAAAATAGTTGTGTCTTCTGTCAAATTTCTGACAAACCGTAGCTAAGCTCTGATGAGCTTTCTATGGCTCCGACAGCAAACGAGTTGTGACTTCCATCATATTTCTAACACAGTGGCTACACTCTAACAACATATCTGAGGAAGAGAAGTCGTATATTTGACCATATATCCAACATTAGGCAGTCGAAACTTTGACAATGAATCTGACAATTCTAAGTTGGATATTCAATGACATATTCGACAAAGAGAAGTCAAAATTTTGACGGTAAGAAGTCATAAATCCGACAATGGATCCAATGAAATACTTCTCCATATTATCTTGATACTCTATCGAATTGTCGAAAGGTTTAAAACTGAATTCGAATATCTGATGAATTCCCACTGACGACAAAAAAATACATGGTTGTCGAATAACAGACACGTGTCTGTCGAAGTTCAGACAATGGATCTGCCGGATTTTAGGCTCAAATTTTGTTGTGTTCTTTCTTATTTCCTATATCTCTTGCACGCATCTCACGCTTCAATTTCATATCCTTGTTGAGCGAATGGAATTACATGTGCAGGACAAGAAAAGATAAGGGAATCCCCAGTAGGAGGTTACCCCTGCTGAAGAGAGGAAATTATACTTTATGTACAGGATCATATCTGAGCAGCGTGGAGTTGAAGAAGAAGGCAAGCAATATTTGAATGAACTAGGAGTTACCTCCAATGGCCATATCAATTAATGTAAAACCCAGTGGCTAATCGTATTTTTATGTTTAAAACCTCACAACCTATATTACTTGTTATTAACTCCAATATCTCAAGTCCTACAATTTCCAAAAGTATTATTACATGCATCATCATCGTGGACATTGACGTTTTCATCATCATCATCATTAATGTCATATGGTGCATCAACATCATCCTCATTACCATCATCATCGTTAGAATTAAGTACATCATCAACAAAGTCATCGTCATCATTGTCATTATGGTCACTCATATGCAATTAGTGTTCTTAATCACTCATCTCCATTAGCATTCATGTCATGTAATTGTTAAGGTTATTTATATGTTGCTACAGCCATTTTGACGATAATAGGGTCATTTAGATGTCATTACAAACATTTAGGTTCCATTAGAATCAATTAGGATCCAAAATTGGTACCACATGCATAATCATCATTGACATCCACGTCGTCATCATCATTATACAATACTTCAGCATCACTTTAGTTGATGTAGTCATCATCAATGTCATCAATATAATTGTGATAGTAATGAGAAAGGAAGCCTACTACCTCACAAGAATGTATGATATAGTATTATACTTATCAAATAATATACATATGCTCCATAATAATTATCATAATGCATCATTGGCATGTTGTTAGGGCCAATCCAATGCCATTAGGGTCCATCAAATGTTGTTGGGGACACTCAAATGCCATTAGAGAAATTTAGGTGCCACTATGATAAATCAAGATCCAAAAGTAATACCACATGAATCATAATAATTGGCATTGACATTGATCTATATGATGTTATGTCGGATGTTTTCTGAGCACAATTCCTATATCTTAACCTAGTGCAATTCCTAGCGTGGTTCCTTTCAAAATTTATGGGATTATTACATGTGCTATACCTGGCTCTATACCTAGTGCTATGTTGGATGTTTTCTAGGCGCAATTCCTGGCTCTATACCTAGTGCCATGTTGGATGTTTTTCCTATAGAAATTCATGGCACAATTCCTGTCACTAACCCTAGATTAATATATGGTGTTATGCTATTAAGAACATTTTTTTGGAGGCTATTAGTGGCGTTATATGGGATGATATTTTGGATGATAATTGGGACCTTAATTGGGATGCTAATTGGGATGATAATTGTGATGCTAATTGGGACAGCAATTGGGGCATTAATTGGGATGCTAATTATAGTCCAAAATAACTTTTAAAAAGGGATGCTAATTGGGATGCTAATTGGGACAATAATTGGGATGCTAATTATTGTCCAAAATAGTTCCAACTTTTAAAAAGGGATGCAAATAATGCCATTTAAAGCACCATCCCATGGAAAAGCATCCACTTTTTCCAAAATATGATGAAAAATACACTAAAAGTGATAGTGGATGATAAAAAGGAAGCTAAAAGAGACACTAATCACATGGTTTTGGTGTAGTGTCATAAGAATTTTTTCGAACCTATGATCATATGTATTACCCCAGGTGATGCAGGAGCATCGAGACAAATTCCTTTGTTTGCTGAATAAGCAGTCAATGTTATTCTTGTGTTTCCATGTAATCAATTCTAGAAGGATAGGGTTAGTTGTTAGGATTTCTTTTATTGTAATAACTGGAAATTTGCTATTGTTTCCCTTGAATATTGCAAGAGGTTTTCCTAGGATAGGTTAGTTGTAGATTTCTTTTATTATGGATTCATATCCTATTGTTGTGGATATGATAGGTTTGTCTTGATTCTATTTAATTGTAATTGAGTGCAAGAATGATAGCAGTGGAAGTGTGAGCAATCAAGAGATAGAGTGTATGCAAGAGTGGTTGATGAAATGAAGAACACAGTATTAATACTCTGCATAATTGTCACTATAACATATTCTTTTTAATTACCACACATATGCTTATTTATTTATGTGGATGAATCTTAAGTAATGTATAGATGATTTAGAAGGAAGAGAGGTGTATAATTGCATAGAAGATTGATCGCTCATGAATCAATTTGATTTTCATAGTTTGAATTGAAAATATGTGAATTTCAGCATATCGATGACTATGGACAAGTTTTGTAAGAGAAAGGTGTAAGGAAGATAAAGAATAGACAAAATTGAGGGGAGATCCACATTTGATCTCAGATCGAAGGTCTGGAAGGAGACCACAAGAAATCAAATGTTCAGAAGAATTGCGGAAGCCCATCTTGGAAAAGTGGGAAGGTGAATCCACAATCCACAATCCAAGTGCAGAAAGGACCGTTGCAGCCGCAAGTTTGCAGAAGTCCGTTAGTTTTTGAAAAAATGAGAATTATGAACCCACGTTCCAAAATCCGAATTTGTACAAAGAATCTTGTGGAAAGGACCTTGCGGAAAAGGTCTTGTGGAAAAGGGCCTTATAGAAAGGATTTTGGAGAGAAATCAATTTCAGAAATTGAGTTGCGAAACTAGAACTTTGAAAAAAGATTTGTAGAAATATTTATTGCGAAAATAACCTTGCAGGATTAAGCTTTCATAAGAAGACTTAATTAGTGAAGTCTGCTAGTTGAGATCAATTTTAGGTCTGCTAGCGTTCATTTTCTATCAGATTGGTATCAGAGCCTGTAGAAATATGATTCCAAGATGGGGGTGAGTATGAGGAGTTCTTGTAGGACATGGTTGAGGAAGAAAAGCTACAGAGATAGACACGCAAAGGGAATTAAGATAACTCCACTATAGGATGGAATTTATAGAGCGAAAGAATACATAGAATATAGACACCAGTGGTGAAGAAGAATCCTCTGAAGTCGGTAAAGAAGAGGTTACTGAAGAAGTAAAATTATTGAAGATGCGGATGAATGCTAGTAACAGACCTAGAGTTGAAGTCCCTATGTATGAAGGTAATCTTAATGTTGAAGAACTCATGGACTGGATCAACGCTTTAAACAAGTATTTTGACTTTGAATAAATTGAAGATAAAAAGAAGGTGAGGTATGGATCGATAATATTGAAATGGCATGCAACTATCCAATGGGATGAACTTCAGATCCATAGAGAAAGAAGAGGTAAGTCTAAGATTAAATATTGGGATAAAATGTTGTATAAAAATAAAATTCAATTTATTACTAAATATTATTAGTTGAATCTCATTAGACAACTACATAATATTAGACAAAAAGGTATGACTCTTAAATAATATACAAAAGAGTTCTTCAAGCTAAGTATTAGAGTTGGACAGACACAAGGGGATGTAGAAAGAGTAGCTAGATATATAAATGGACTGATATTTGAGATACAAGATGATATTATCTTGTTGAATTTGAACATTGTTGAATATGCTTATCAGGAAGCTTCGAGGGTAGAAGAAAAGATACTAAGAAGATATAACTAGAAGAATCGAGGGAGAGTTCAATTAGAGGATCTCCAAGGAGAGGAGGTAAGTTTCATACCTCTAAGGATGAGGAAGAAGGATATAGTAGTCGCACACCCAAAATATGAGGATTCAGAGGAGGTAGAGGAAGAGGAAGAAATAGAGAAGTAAAGTGCTATACATGTGGAGAAATCAGACACATGCCATGGGAATGCCCAAGGAATAAACTTGTAGCTCAGATTAATGCAAACATTGTTGAGGTTCATGAGGAGTCCAATGAGGAAGCAAAAGACGTGAATAATCCTCCTAAGGAAGGATAATCTCTTATGATGTAGATAGTTTTAGTAAAGACAAAGCATAAAGTGCATGAACCATCCCATTGAAAAAATCTGTTCAGGACTAAATGCTAGCCGCATGGTAAGTGTTGTAAGATGGTCATTGACAATGGTAGTGTAGATAATTTGGTCTCAACTAATATGTTAGAGAAGTTTGTATTGGAGAGGATGAACCATCCCACTCCTTATAAAGTGTCCTGGTTGCAGAAACAGCATCAACTTTTGGTGAATCAGCAGTGCAATGTGAAGTTTCAAATTGGTACTTATTAAGATGTGGTATTATGTGATATAATGCCTATGGATGTATGCCACATACTCTTAGGGAGGGCATGGAAATATGACAAAAAAAATCATGATGGAAGAAAGAACACTTATTCAAGATGGGAAAAGGAGTACATGGTCACCATTAGAGGATGAAGTGGTTCAAGAAGGTTCAAGATCAAATATTTTCCTGATGATTAGGAAGGAACTACTACAAGAGGTAAAGAAGGGGAATGAAATGAATTTTTCTCTTGGTCATAAACCAAAGGTAATTTTAACTTCTACAAATTTAGATAATTTTCCTACTGGAGTTAGAATTTTGCTAGGTGAATATGCTGATATTATTATGGATGAGTTACCAAATGATTTACCTCCTATGATAATTATTAGTCATCATATTGACTTAATACCTGGTGAAATTTTACCTAATAAAAAAACTTACATATTAACCCCTCAAGAGAATGAAGAGATAAAAAAGCAGGTACAGGAGTTGTTGGACAAAGGGTTGGTGAAAGAAATTTTGAGTCCTTTTGCAGTACCCACTGTGCCTAGCCCAAAGAAGGATGGTGGATGGAAAATGTGCACTGACTCTAGAGCAATTAATAAGATCACTATCAGGTATAGATTTTCTTTACCCCGTATTGATGATTTGATGGATTGTTTGAGTGGTTCAAAGTATTTTTCAAAGATAGATTTGAAAAGTGGTTATAATTAAATAAGAATAAGAGAAGGGGATGAATAGAAGACTGCATTCGAGACTAATAATGGATTGTATGAATGGTTAGTAATGTCATTTTTTCTTACTAATTCACCTAGTACTTTTATGATATTGATGAATGAGGTCTTGAAGGAATACACTTGAAATTTTGTGATACTGTATCTAGATGATATTCTGATTTTCAGTCAGAATAAATAAGTACATTTGAGACATCTTAAAATGGTGTTAGAAACCTTACAAAAGGAGAAGCTGTCGATAAATCTAAAAAAGTGTAGTTTTCTAAAAAAAGAATTGATGTATTTGGGATTCGTGGTTTTAGAAGAAGGATTGAAGATGGATCCAGATGAGGTGCAAGCAATTTTAAGCTAGTCAATTCCAAGGAATGCTTATGAGGTAAGAAGTTTTAATGGACTCACAAGTTCTTATATAAAATTCATTAATAATTTTAGCCAAATTTGTGCACCTATAATAGACACCTTCAGGGGAAGTAGGCAACTTTTCAAGTGGAAAGAAGAAGCTAATAGAAATTTCAAATTGTTGAAGAAGAAGATCATTGAAAAGCCTATTCTAGCTTTGCCAAGTTTTGATAAGGTTTTTCAAGTAGAGATAGATGCTAGTGGGACATCAATAAGGGTTGTTTTGAGTCCAGAATAGAGACCAGTGACATACTTCAGCGAGAATTTAAATGAGGAAAAGAAAAATTATTCCTCTTATGACAAGGATTTATATCTTGTTGCATAATATCTCAAGAAATGGATACATTACTTGATTCCCAAAGAGATTGTGTTATATTATTATAATCATTCTTTGCAGTTTATAAATAACCAACCTAAATTGAATCAGAAACATGCTAAGTGGGTGGATTTTTTGTAGAACTTTACCTTTTTTATCAAGCATACAAGTGTAAAATCTAACAAATTTGTTGATGCTTTAAGTAGAGTAAGTTTGATCTTACAAGAATTTAAGGTCAGTACTTTGGTATTTGAAAATTTGGTTAATATGTATAAGGAATATGTGGATTTCAAAGATGTATATGCATCCTGTGAGAATCCAGTTTCACATAATAGAAGCCAATGGTTGGACTACATGTTATAGGAAGGATTGCCATTCAGAAATAGTAAGTTGTGTATTCCAAAATGTTCAAAGAGAGAAAATTTGATACAGGAGAAACATAGTGGAGGTTTGTCAGGACATTTTGGACAGGACAAAACATTTTCTCAGGTGAATAATTTTTATTTTTGTCCAAGAATGCCGCATTATGTAAATAAATTTGCTGAAAAATGAAGAATATGCCATCATGCCAAAGGGAGGATAAAAAATACTGGATTGTATCAACCCCTACCTATTCCAACTAGGCCTTGAGATTACATTAGTATGGATTTTGTTTCAGGATTTCCTAGAATTCAGAGTGGAAATGATTATATCTATGTTGTAGTGGATAGGTTTTATAAAATGGCTTCTGTTATTGATTGTAAGAAGACTAATGATGCAACAAACATTGCTAACTTGTTTTTCAGAAACTGTGAATTTGCATGGTTTAACTTTAAGCATTGTATCTGATAGAGATACAAAACATTTTGGTCATTTTTGGAAGACCTTATGGAATAAATAGGGTACCAATATCAGTTTTATTTCCACTTTTCATCGTCATACTCAAGTGGTGAACAGAATCTTGGTAAATATACTAATAATTCTTGTTTATGAAAGTTTGAAGCAATTGGATTTAGCTCTTGATCAAGCTGAGTTTGCTTACAATGATTCACCTAGTAGAAGTACAGGTATGAGTAATTTTCATATTGTGTATGGTATGCACCCGAGGGGAGTATGTGAACTCATAAATTTGGGAGGACAAGAAAGGAGAAGTGCAAATGGTGAAGATTTTGCATCCAGTATGCATGAGCTACAAGAGAATGTTAAGAAGAAATTACAGGAAAGTGATGGAAAATACAAACAGAGAGCATATATGAAAAAGAAGATACTTTTTTCAGGTTGGAGATTTAGTAATGGTCTATCTTAGGAAAGAGAGATTTCCTAAGGGAACCTATAATAAATTGAAACTCAAGAAGATTGAACCTTGTAAAATTTTGAGGAAGTTTTTTGAAAATGCATATGAGTTAGAACTTCCTTCTGATCTTCAAATTTATCTAATTTTTAATGTTTCAGATATATATCCTTTTAAATATTCAGGTATTCATGTAGAAGAAATGACTTCATGAGAATATGGTTCATTTGTAGATTGGAAAGGATAGTTACCACAGAAAGAACAACCACAAATTGAAGTTATCCTTGACAAAAGGATTTCAAAGAAGACCAGAGACAAATAATATTATCAGTATTTGGTTTAGTGGAAAGATCATCCTTCTAAAGATGCATTGTGGATAATGTAAACCCTGAAGACTTATTGAAGAATTTTTTTTCTTCCCCCAAAGTATGATGTAGGAGTATCGAGACAAAGTCCTATGTTTGTTGAATAAGCAATCAATGCTATTCCTGTGTTTCCATGTAATCAATTCTAGAAGGATAGGGTTAGTTGTTAGGATTTGTTTCGACTATAATAACTGACAATTTTCCACTATTGCCCTTGAATCTTGCAAGAGGTTGTTCGAGGATAGGTTAGTTGTAGATTTATTTTCTTAGGGATTCAGATCCTATTGTTGTGGATCTGACAGGTTTGTATTGATTCTATTTAATTGTAACTAAGCACAAGAATGACAGTAGTGGAAGTGTGAGTGATCAAGAGATAGAGTATATGAAAGAGTGGTTGATGAAATGAAGAATAAAGTATTAATACTCTGCATAATTGTCATTATCTAACGTCTTCTTTTCAATTACAAGACATATGCTTATTTATTTATGTGGATGGATCTTCACTAATGTATAAATGATTCCAAAGGAGGAGAGGTGTATAATTTCATAGAATATTGATCGCTCATGAATCGATTCGACTATCATAGTCTGAATTGAAAATATGCAAATTTCAGCAGATCAATGGATGTGGACAAGTTTCGTAAGAGAAAGGTGTAAGGAAGATAACAAATCCACAAAATTGAAGGGATATTTGCATCTGATATCAAATCGATGGTCATGAAGGAGCCTAAAGAAATCAACGGCTCAGAAGAATTGTGGAAAGAAAGTTGCGGAATCCCATCTTGGAAAAGTGGGAAGGTGAATCCGCAATCCGCAATCCGAGTGTGGAAAGGGCAATTGTGGCCACAAGTTTGCATAAGTATGTTAGTTTTTGGAAACTAAGAATTGTGAACCCACAATCCGAATTTGCAGAAAGAATCATGTGGAAAGGACCTTGTGTAAAAGGTCTTGCGGAGAGGTCCTTATGGAAAAGGGCCTTGCGGAAATGATTTTGCGGAGAAATCAATTGAGGAAATTGATTTACAAAAACAGAAATGCAGAATTTGATTTGTGTAAATATGTACTGCAGAAATAACCTTGCGGGATTAAGCTTGTGGAAGAATACTTAATCGGTCAAGTCTTCTGGTTGGGATCAATTTAAGGTCATATAGCTTTCATTTTCCATCACCGGGTAGTCATATGCTAAAGTAAATTACTCTTGGTTAACTAATCTCTAAAGGAGACTTGTATCACCTGGTGACCATGACTAGCCATACATCACATAGTATATCCTTGAGACTTAATACAACACAAGTCATGTGGTCTTGATACAACACAAGACCCTAAATTTAATACAACATAAATTTCAAACTTGATACAACACAAGTCTCATGGGAATGACTCCCAAAGTTGTACTTTCATCAATAATCACCATTAAGATGATATACAACTAACTGAGTGTAAAGTCTAACCTCAAGATATGAAATACCATGAGAATAAGCATCTTGTAGTAGCTCAATAACGACGCTATATTCAATCATGTTTTTAGTGGCGAGGCATAAACAAAAACCTCCTAAAGAAACTAGCTATATTGTACGTGAACAAATAACCCAAGCAGTCGAAGAAAGATTGCAAGTGTGACGACTAACATCATCATCAAATCCTATGAAGCTTTCAATATGCTTCTAAAATAAAACCAAACTTACATGAGAAATACAAAAATATAACAATTTACAAAATTCTACAAATATATTCAAGGAAAAGCACATAGCCTAGGTGTAATACGTTTTTAGGTAGAACCCATCTCAAGGAACCAACAACTTGTTTACATCATAGTCCACTAATTCATATTCTCCTTTCTTCAGAACTTTAGATACTATGTAGGGTATGATCCACATCATCTTAAACTTCCCTGCCCGCAATGGTTCTCTGCTTTGGTCATAGTAAAAAACAAGGTCTCCCTAAGAGAAAATCCTAGGTTTAACTAATTTATCATTTTAACGCTTTACCCATTGTTTAGGTACATTGCTTGTTGTGAGAACATCTATATGTTTCTCATCTAAGTTTTCAAATGCAGCGTTCATTCTTCTAAAATGGAGCTCTCATGTAACAATTGTATAGTTGTTACATGTATTTCTCGTCGACACCATGTTGTGAGATAAAATATCAGTGTTTTCCTTGAATTCCTCAAAGTTTGAATTAATTATTGAGCAAGGATGGACAAATTTATAGTTTTTTCTACCACCACACTTTACCAGTAAGAAAGTTGTTGTACCCATCTCAACAATGCCATTTTTCTCTCTCCAAAAAGCATTGTAACCTCTTCCTTCCAATTTACAAGGTGTGGCTCCCCCTTAGTACCACCTTTTCTCCTTGAGCAAGGTGCAATGCTCGACTTATGAAGACCAAAAAGGAAGATTCGAGAGGATTTTAAAATCTATCCTTCATGGATCCTCATCCCTATGATTCAGGACAACTGAAGCTTGAGATCCATCATCCTAGGATCATCCCTACACCTCTCCCATATAATCCTCAACTTATCCTATATTTTGAAGCCTTTATATACTAGTCTACCCCTCATGGGAAAAGGGAGGAAGAATGTGTTATTGCATCCAAATTCTGGACAAATTCGGTTAGACTCTTGTGTGATTAGTGGGAGAGCTTAAGGATTTGAGGAAATGCTCCTTTGAGAAGAGTTCTCAACACTAAGGAATTGGTTTTAAACTCTCCCTCTTTGTACTTTAATAAAGATATAGTTTTTTTCCCATAATCATTTCTATTTCTGATTATCATGATATGTTTGTTGTTTAATTCCTTTGTCTTTTACATAGGGTTATAAACCATCTTGTTACTCTTACTTGGTTTATGTTTTTTGTGTCTCTTGCAGGATATCTGCATAGATCAAGCACTTAAGGATTAGACCTTTGCATCTCGTGAAAGTTGAGACGAGCAGTTAATTCAAGAAGTTTATTCAATCCTAGGGGGAGTTTCTATATCTTGTAGTTGTTTTGTTCTAGTGTTGAGTGTTTCAATCTAGGGAAACAACCTTTTTCAACATTGTCTAAGAATTTCTTGTAATAAAAGTGTTGAGCATACTGGGGAGAGATCATATTCTTGGTTTTATATTTTCTTCAATTTTCAATTTTAGTTCATAGATCAGATCTGCTTGTAAATTTGTAACATTTTATTTTAAATTGTTAAATCTCCCTCTATTTTCCTCTAATTCTTCAGATTCCTATCTTTATATGTTATTTGGATCTAGTGTATAATATCTAACACTTTTCTTTTTTTGCCTCCTTGTGATTTCAAAATAGTTTTGGGCCACCACACCTAGGTAGAGTAAAAGGAGCTTCCATCGCACATTTCCTTGAGGCAACCAATGGTGCCACCACATCTTTCCTGTGTAGAAGGAGTGGTGCCACCACTCTATACCTATTTACAAAGCATGGTGCTCACCCTATAACACTCTATATTGAGCTTTCAAAACGTGGTGCCAGGTAGTTTTTTCACTGCCCTATTTGATTTTCAAAATATTGCATATGAAATTCGATTTTTGAGTTTCTTTGGCTTTACAGCTGATAATTGTAATCATTATACAAGATCTGGAAAAAGTCTATAGGCTTGATTGTTTTATATTTTCAAGATTTAGGTTTGATTTTGGCTTGTGATGCTTCGTGTTCATTTTTCTTTGGTTTGAAAGAGAAAGTCTTTCAAAAGGAATTATTTGGTTAGATATCTAAGTGTTGTTGTATTCAACGGAAAGGAAAGTAATCTTTATTTTGTTTTCTTCATAGATATTCAAAAGATTTTCTTTACATTTTTTATTGAAAAAAATGAGATAAAAATTGATCATAGATCTTAGCATAAGAATGAACTCTTGATTACTTGATTAGTCTCATCAACTTTTAGGTATTCATGGTGTGTTGCTTCTATTTTATTCTCAACAAAAAGAACAAAATATTTTTGGTTTTGAATATTTATTTCATTTGAAGAATTGAAAAGTTTTGTGTGGAAAGTAGTAATAGTATTCTTTCTCTCAAAGAGATCTTATCCTTTTTCTTTTCAAGGTTTGCATTAGAAATATTTGTATGCTTGCAATAGGAATGAAACATATAGTTTGATATTTTGGGTTTGGGATCTACTTGTTTGTTAGAAAAAGAATAACTGAACCTCTATCCTTGTTTTAAGTAGGGCATACCAAAAAAAGTTAAAGTGAAAGACTTGCATGTGCATACCTGCATGGTTTTACATTTCAATTTTTCGCCTCATACATTCACTTAACCATACAAGATAAAACTAAGTTATACTATACGTTAAAATATTTATCAATGTGTGATAGGTTAGAATACGTGTCCTGGTGCCTATAAGCATGGGATATTTCGTTCATTTCCTGCACTACATCCTGGGGATCATGTGGTTCTTCCACATACTTGTTCATATATCGAACGACCTTTAATGTATCCTTGAGTTATATCAAAAGGTACTTCACGTACTCGACAATATATAGGAATGAACCATTTGAACGGTCTTACATTAGACAACAATATTATGGGGTTGAGCTCTGACATACCTTTTTTATATCGAGAGACACTTGTAGGGATCCTTATACCAATTGATCAAATCCTTTTGACTGATTATCACCGCAATACACCAATAACAACACTTAATGAGATTGCTATGCATGTGCCATCCAAGTAGTCAGGTATTCAAGAAAGGGTATAGTCCCAATCCTCCTTGTAATGTTTTACTATTGCACCCTTTGGTGTATCACGAGTTGTGGTGATCTGATAATCCTATTAGGATCCATACTTTGAATCCACTCATGTCACAGTTTTTCTTTTTGATTTAGTTTGATTAGTGTTTGTTTTTATTGATTAGCTTAGAGGTTTATTTGATATTAGTTTGACCTATTCAAAATGGTTGATTTTCCTTGGAGACAGTACTGTCGTATACAAGGATTATCACCTGAGTATCCTTTAAATCCTATGAATCAGCCTCCCATGGAGCGAGAGATGGACACAAATTTTGAGACAGGTAGTGTATCCATGCCTTAATTGGAAGGATTTATAGTTACGAAATAGGGAGGTGAATTCTCCCCTCCTACCAATGTTTCCATTACTGATTACTTAGTACCACCTATAGCGAAACAACCCTCCTCTTGAGATCCATGTTTTTCCATTCGAACTCCTACAGGATCTAGGCTCAATCAATTCCATCTCATGACATAGTTTCTCCCATATTTGGGCTGAATGCTCCATTTTGGGAAACCGCCTCGGGACAAGCTATCTCAATTCGGTTCTACTAGTGTCATGAATGTTTCTTCCATGGAGCTAACGCCAAACCCTGTAAGGTATTTACCTTATCTCCTACCAAGTGATATTATGGGTATATCTTTAAATATCCCTTATAGTTCAATTCTATCCAATTCTCCACCCACTCCAGTGGTCACTAGACTCACCACTCCTGCAAGAGTGTCACAGTTCGCTCCAAATCCTATGCAAAACCCTTCATTGAGAAGTGTTCCTATGCCTTCCATGGTTTTGTTGAATATTGGTAGTCATTTTTTACCCCCCACATCCCATACAGTTTGAGGACCTTATGTGCCTATTTTTCATAACACTTCAAATCCTACTCCTCTCGCTGTAGGATATGGTGGACTTACTAGTTATGGACCTATTGGTTCTATACTTTCAAAACCACCCATATATGCTTGGGTCCCACCTCAACATCCCAACGTTGGTAACCAATACCTTCGTGGGGAATTATACAACAATCATTTATACGTCCCTTATATCAGATGCGTTACCAATCAACGAACTCAACCTATTTATGGACCTCAATACCAACCTAACCAAGGACAACCATCTATGGGAAAAAATGTTCCCAACTACCAACACTTTGTAGGTTAATATGGTAAACCTTAGTCGACCTATGTTCCTACTTGGGTAGCCTTATCTTATCAATATTATAATTACCCACAACCTAATTGAAAACTCTTGTTTTTGGCTACTTTAGATTTTCCAAAACTATACAAATTGATTAATGAGCCCATCCTCCATGACCCTTTTTGTCCACAATTCTAGTCAAATTACCATCATATATCCCCAAAATTTGATGGGAAGCAAGGTGAATATCTGAAAAGCCATGTCTTGATTTTCCATCTCTGTTTTCCTTTAAACTCCTTGATGGATGATTCTATTCATTTAAGGCTCTTCCAGAGAAATTTGACTGGTACGGATGCTAAGTGGTATATTAAACTTCCACAATATTCATTTGTGGATTTTAATTCATTTGAAATTATATTCCTTACTCATTTCCAGCTACCAATTCTTTATGAGACTGGTACAAATCTTTTGACCTATCTTTGGAAGAATAATTTGAATCACATATATGATCACATTCATGAGTGGAGGAGACGTCAAAGGTTGATTAAAGCTCCTATTCCAGATCAATTGTAAGCTAATTGGTTTAGCAAATCAGTGTTTCCTCCTATTTCTTGTGATTTGGCTATGGGAGGTGGTCTTATAGAGGAACGGGCTATTAGTTGGGCTCAATATTTGGAATTAGTTTATTCTCATTCCGAGACCTTATATGATTTAATCCTTAATGTTTCTTTTCCTAGCACCAACATTATTAATCCACCTACTGAAACTCTTGTCGATGGTGTTGTAGGTTCAATATAAGCTCCACCCACAGTGAAACATGCCAAGAAGCAGAGTTATTCTCGTGCTACTTCTTCCACTCCTACTATTTCCACTAAGGTAGATGCTATCCAATATTTTCAAACACTTGGTGATAAGAAAAAACGTAAAGCAAAATATAAAAAACATGGGAAGTAACAAGAGAATACAAACACCACAACTCTTGGGGAACTTTGTTCTTCACACTCTTTACATGGTCCCTCTTCTTCCAAAAATAAAATCAGAATGATGTCCACCAAAACTGTTGGGTTGACCACATGAACACAAACATATGATAAACCTCCTGAGAAGAAGGATGAAGGTACTTCTCTAGAGAAGACTCCTTCTTCTAAATATTCTCCTCCATCTTGTACCAATGGCCCTCTTACCATTGATAAACCTAGTCTTGACATGATTTTTCTCCCTCCTTAGAGTACAATACGGAAGTCATTTTTCAATCCTAGTGCTTGAGCTTCGAAATTCTATAACATAGTCAAAGATTTATTTTAGGCACCTTACGCCATGTCCACTCTGGAACAACTCCAAATTTGTCCTACGTAGTGTAAAAATATGTTGTCTGCCTTAGGGGCCTTAGATCCTGAGAATTCTATTATCATCACTTTTAATGTGGATAATTATAAATCGAGTTTATCTCACAAACTCATGTTTCAAATTGCAACTAGGGTAGTTGGTAGAAAAGTTAATTGTACTGTATTGGATGAAGGAGATTCCACCTTGATTTTATTTATGTCTTGTTTGAGAGACATTGGTTCTCTTGAACTCAATTAGTCACCAACTACTTTGAAATCCTTTGATGGACGAGGTTTTCAGCCTCATGGCTTGTTACCAACACTATCTATCGAGTTGGGGGTAAATACTGTTTCTATTCAGGTAGAAGTGGTTGATGCTCCATTGGATTACAAATTGTTATTGGGGAGAAATTGGTTTTACGCTATGATGGAAGTTTCTTCATCTTTATTTTGCACTCTCTAGTTTCCTCACCAAGGAAGGATTGTAACCATCGACCAAATTGATAATTTTTCACCTGATATCACTTCTACCATCACGAATAATGTTCCTATGTCGGGGAAATCCCCTCCTCCTTATCAATTTGTAGGGGTTGGGATTTCGAAAGATTCATCCCTTATGGGATTCTTTCCTTCTATTGCTTCCCCTCCTAGTACAAAATTTCTATGGTAAACATGATATCATCTATTACCAGGGGCATACCCAAAGGAAAAGAAATTTCTGAAACACCTTCTATGGGTCCTCATGAATCCCTATACCATGTCATTCAATCCGCTTCTGATGCATATGTCGATGGTCAACATTTAGTATCATCAGATCTTTACCATTTTCCCTATTGGATAGAATCCCCTCTCCCGGCTCTTGATTATCTCTCACGGGATTTTCAATCAGATGAGTCTATTATGGATATTATGAGTCCGGATGAATCTTTATGGGAATATCATCATCATAGATCTTCTTTCCTTCCTACTTCCAATTTGGTAGATTCTAATTCTTTTATCTCTTATCAGTTCTGATATTGTCGAACTGTTGGAATATTGGGCAATACTAGGAGGGGGGGTGAATCAATATTGTTAAATTTTATAATTTATAACCACTTTTAACATTAATCATTAACACACAGAATCAACAAGAAACATAGAACATAGATTTCATCGTGGAACTCAATTGGGAAAACCACCAATACACCCTATTACTGCAAAATTGTATTTACAAATAGTTTATACCTACTACAAAATACAAAGATGGTACCACACCTTATTTACTAGCAACTGGTGGAAGGAGCCTACAACCCCCTGGTTTTATCATCTTCTACTAAAATGATGCTACAAACTCGTGGCTTTATCAGCTTCTACTAAAATTATGCTACAACACCCTATTTACCAGGTACTATTGGAAGGAGGCTATGAACCCCTAGTTTTATCAGATGTTACTGAAAGGATGCTACAACACCCTATTTACCAGATACTATGGTAAGGAGGATACAACCCCCTACAGGCATGTAGCCTTCCCTAGCACCGCCTTGCCACCCTATTATGTTTTTATATGTTTTCCATATCTTCTTTACGATTACTGCAATCGGTTCTTCTTTGGTCTCTGTCTACTGCTACTAATGCATTAATATGGATCAAGAGACACTTTCTTCCTCTCAAAATTTTGTCTATAAATACTTTAACAAGCATTTCACCGCATCTCTTCAATCTTGGAAACTCATGTATTTTCATTTGAACCATCACACAACTTCATAATGACCTTTCACAACAGATGATGTCTTTTCAAACACGTTACTTAACTAACAATCACTTCTTTCTTTATACAATCATTCCCCCTTTTATTCATCATAACTTTGTTTAATAGAATTAACTAATACAGTCATAACTCTTTTCATCAAATAAACATTCATGATTCATAGCCATTTTATTAACTTCCTGTACCTTATCGAAATCATATTCTATTTATTACATCTTTGTTTATAACTTTTTTTTTTATTTTATTCGATGAAAAACTTCGAGTTGACTCGAACGGTGCCTCAATATTTCCAATCGTTTCATTGCTCACTTGCAATTCACCTCTAATGGTGTCGTCTAATCTCTCCGATCATTTCGGTGCTCACTCACGAGTCACCTCTGATGGTGTCGGTGGATTTATTTTAGCTATGCGATCGTTTCGACGCTCACTTGCGAGTCACCTCCAATGATGTCGATAGATTTATTTTAGTTGTGTCAACCATTTCAGAGAGAATGGATGAGTTGCATCAACGTGGATTACTGTCACTTTGTCTTTGATTTAGTGCCCAGTCGTGAGTCACCTTCGATGGTGTCGGTGGATTTTTTTCAGTTGTGCCAACTGTTTCACATAGACTGGATTATTTATGCCAACATGGTGGTTTCGGGGACACTAGATGAGTTACAATGATATGGATTATTGTCTTTCATCCAACTTTCAAAGATGACGTATCCAGAGCATGGGGGAAAACATGTTTATTTTATCTATGCAAAATTTATCCTAGGGTTTTCCTTTATCATTACTGAACTTCTTTGACATCAATGACAACCATACTCAACAACCACATCATCATTTCCTTTGACATTAATGAACTTCTTTGACATCAATGAAAACTAAACTCAACATTCTCCCCCTTTGGCATTGATGGAAACAACTCCTTAATTTCCTCCCACTTTGACATTAATGACAAAGGCTTCCTTCTGATAGCTCCCCCTGACAACATATCTCCCCCTGACATGATTCCTTCTCTTTTCGTTTTCATACCTAGTCTTTATTTGACGAGTATCATATTAATTCTAATATCCATTCATTGCTTCCAGGAATGCTTTTCTCCACATTCAGATTCAAGAATAGTTCTCTGAAATTTCTTAGTTTTTAGAGGTAATCTAACTCCATAATATTTTGATGTAGTTAGATCTCATGATCATCATCTATCTTTCCTTCATCACAATTCTGATTTAGACTTTAAAATATTAAGTGTTCATTAATGCTTCACTTCCTAGCATGTATATTCCCTTTTTTAACTTGAATTGGTACTAATCATTGCTTGAAGAATCATAGTCTTAGTTAGCATCCTCATTTTCCTTATTGTGGCAAGTATTTGAATGATAACCTAAGTGATCAATTCATAGACTCCCCCTATCACTGTGTTTCCTTCTGTTCCATTATTAAGTCTCTCTCATTCTACTTCCATCCAATTTTATGCATCTTTTCTCTATGTCAACCATGCACCATTATTATCATTAAACCCTAATCATCTCTTGTTTTTGAGGAATATAGATTTCATCATACCTTACCATTAGATACCAATTTAATTTTTCCTTAGATATCATTTGGAATTTTCTGAATTTAACTCCCCCTGAGTATATGATCCCTCCTAATGTTATTTTTCATGGTTCTCTTTACATCATGATATATCTTAGAAAAGAATTCCATAATCACTATATCCTTCTTCATCACCTTCATATTCATCTTCATCAGTGTATTCTTTTACATCTCCATCTTTCTTTTCCTCATAATGAATGTCATTTTTATCTGTGGCACTAGTATGCTCATTATCATCTTTGGATACCTCGCTGATGTTTGAAATTTTTGTTTCTTCTAATTCTTCATAATCTGAATTTTTCTTCCATGTCTTCCCATGGGGTGTCATGCTTACTTGAATTCCATCCTATTCTGTGTTTGTGTCTTTTTTCCTTATCAAACTATGTTCTTTTCCCTTGGTTCTGTAGTCAGCTTCCTTGTCACCAAACTTATGATATGAATAGCAATAACCATAGAAATTTCCTTTAAGGAATCTTTCATCTTTCTACTTCTCAACTTCCATATTCTTACATTGTTTTTGAGCCTCTACTGAAACGTTCTTTCTTAGTTTATGTTGTATATCCATATGTCTGAAGTTATTACATTTGAAACACTCTATGTCATATCTTTGAAGAGATCCAAAACGGTTATAATTTATTTCCTTCGGTTTACTAGGTGCATCCTTCTTGTATTCATGAACCTTTCCATAAGCTCTGCATTTCAGAGATTTATGACCAAAATTATTACAAGAGAAATGATGACCCAAAAATATCTGCCGATATCTATTTGTCATTTATCTCTTCGACACTTCACTAGTTCTGTTTTTTTCATAAAAGGATGGAGCTTATTTCTTGATTTCTTCCTTTTTAACTGGACTCTTTAGTGCAACATCATAGCTTCTTTTATTTCCAACTTGGTTTGTGAAGGACGAATATTCTGGATTATTTTCTTTTTCAAAACACAAACCATATCTATCACTTAATGGTCTTTGGTTACTTAAGATATCATCTAAAATCCTTGAATTGTTCTCAAAATTTGATTTGATAGATTCTTCATCAACCCCTTTTCTAAATTGAATAATCTCTTTTTCAAGTTTTTCAAAATATTGTAATCTCTTCCTTAGCTGTACTACTATGTTCTCTTCAATATTCTTGTCCTCTTGAAGTTGGTTCTTCAATTCATTAATAATTTAATTTGGCTCGTCTTGGTACTTTGACATTTTTTCTTTCAAAACCTTGTTCTTTCTTCTACATTTTTCAATTTCATCAACAATAGCCATGTATTGAGCCTCTAGGTCCACTTCCGATTCTTCATATGGTTCACCATTCTAAGTTTGAGTATCTATTCCCATGAATAGGATTTTTGCATCTTTGGAATAGAATTTTTTCTTCTTTTTCTTAAACTTCTTATTATCCATGGTCTTACACGTATGACAATAAGATTCTTCGTGATCACTATCCTCTTGTTTTGGGTAAGGACACTGGAAAAATTTCCAATTATTCCATAGTTAAAACATTTCAAGGGTAGCTTTCCTTTATATTTCCCAGTACCTTTCTCAAGTTTTCTGATGAAGAGGGCTTCTTCATCATCTACATTCTCTAATTGATTCTTGGATAGGAATTTAAATTCTTCCTCTTTTCTTCAAGGTTCATTATGTCCCGTACTCATCTCATATGTAGTGAAGATCTCATGTATTTCATCTACTGCCATGGAATCAAGGTCATGTCATTCTTCTAGAGTGGACACTTTTGAGTCATACTTCATTGGCAATGTTCATAATACCTTGTTAACCACTTCTCTTTCTTTTAATTTTCCTCCAAGACCTCTAATAGCATTGACAACCTCGTCTACTCTTAAAAGGTATTCCCCAATGTTTTCTTCTTCTTTCATTTTAAGGCTTTCAAACTTTCCTTTATATGTATGAAGCTTGGATTCTTTGACTTTAGAGTCCCCTTCATATATAATCTTTAACTTATCCCAAGCTTGTTTCAAATTCTTGCATCGCATAACTTTTGTAAATACAGAGTTTGTTAATCCACTCAAGATGGCATTTAGGGATTTGGCATTACCCTCATATTGGTCTAGTTCCAAACTGTCTATAGGTAGGTTGTCTCCTATTTTATACTCATTTTCAGTTGCTGCCCAAACCTTCCATCCAAGCAACATCAGTTGGCACTTCATTCTCACACTCCAGTATGCATAATTTTCTCCTATGAATAATCGAGGTTTGTTAGTGGATAACCCTTCTCGTTGATCCATAGTGGTTTTTTAAAATTAGGATCTTCCTTCCAGTGGTTAAACGATAGTTAAGGAACCCGCTCTGACACCAATTATTGGAATATTGGACAATACTAAGACAGGGGGGTGAATTAGTATTGTTAACATTTATAATTTAAAATGAATTTTAACATTAATCATTAGCACACATAATCAACAAGGAACATAAAACACATTTTTATCGTGGAACCCAATTGGGAAAACCCCCAATATGTCCTATTACTGCAAAATTATATTTACAAGTATTTTATTCTTGCTACAGCAGAAAAGGATGGTACCACACCCTATTTACCAGCAACTACTAGAAGGAGGCTACAACCGCTTGGTTTTATCATCTTCTACTGAAAGGATGCTACAACACCCTATTAACCAACTACTATTGGAAGGAGGCTATGACCCCCTAATTTTATCAACTTCTACTGAAAATATGCTACAACAACCTATTTACCAAGTACTACTAGAAGGATGCTACAGCCCCATGCAGGATTGTAGCCTACCCTAGCACCACCCTGCCACTCTAGTATGTTTTTATATGTTTTCTAGATATTCTTTACTATTATTGTCACTAGTTCTTCTTTGGTCTTTGGATACTACTACTGTTGTATTAATATAGATAAAGAGACATTTTATTCCTCTCAAACTTATGTCTATAAATAATTTTAACACGCATCTCACCACATCTCTTCAATCTTGGAAACTCATGTCTTTTCATTTGAACCATCACACAACTTGATAGTGACCTTTCACAATAGATGATGTATTTTCAAACACGTTCCTTAACTAACAATCACTTATTTGTTTATACAATCATGCCCCTTTTTATTCATCATAACTCTGTTTAACATATTTAACTAATATAGTCATAACTCTTTTCATCAAATAAAAATTCATGATTCATAGCCATTTTATTAACTTCATGTAGCTTATCAAAATCATATTATGTTTATAGCTTTGTTTTTTATTTTATTCGAAGAAAAAATATAATTTGAACCGAATGGTGTCCCAATCTCTCCGATGGTTTCAGCGCTCACTCGTGAGTCACCTCTGACGGTGTTGACAAATCTCTTCGATCATTTCTGCACTCACTTGTGGGTCACCTCCTATGGTATCGACATATTTCTTTGAGTTGTGTCAAAACAAAAACCTCTTCGATCGTTTTGATGCTCACTTGCGAGTCACCTTCGACAATGTCAGCATATTTCATTTAGTTGTGTCAATCGTTTCATAGATATTGGATGAGTTACATCGACATGGATTACTGTCACTTGGTCTTTTATTTTGTGTCCACTCACGAGTCACCTTTGATGGTGTCAGTGGATTTCTTTCAGTTGTGTCGACTGTTTCGGAGAGACTGGATGAGTTACGCCAACATGGTCATTTCTGGGAGATTGGATGAGTTACATCTACATGGATTACTATCTTTCATCCAACTTTCGAAGATGAAATATCCAAAGGATAGGGGACAACATGTTGATTTTAGTTATGAAAACTTTACCCTAGGTTTTTCCTTTGTCATTACTAAACATACAGTGAAATCAATGACAACCATACTCAACAGCCACGTCATCACTTCCTTTGACATTAATGAACTTCTTTGATATCAATGACAACTAAATCAACATGAACATTGTTAGACACATGTATTATTAGAAGGTGTTGATTATGAAGGGAATTTTTTTAAAATTACTCAAAACATCCCCATCGACATATCAGGGAAGCTCGAAGTTGTTGAACATGTTCATGTAGGCCAAAAATGTTCAGCAACAGAAGATGAAGAATACTGAGCTCTTTTCAAATAATTCCAGGATGATTTTTCTTGGAGTTATGAGGAAATTTCTAGGATTGATCCATCCATTGTCATGCTAGAAACTTCATCAAGTCCACAACGGTAAAACCTGTTAGCCAGAAACTTCATCAAGTCCACACAAGGAAAGTTTCAGCGATAAAAGAGGAAGTTGAAAAGCTTCTCAAAGCTGGTTTCATTTAGCTTGTGCCACTAACAGAGTGGGTATATTGTTCCTGTTTCCAAGAAGCAGGGAACTATTATGGTTTGCATTGATTTTAGGGACTTAAGCAAAGTGTTTCCAAAATACAACTTCTTACCCCCTACATTTGTCAAATTATCGATAACTGTGTTGGGAGTGTCATATTATCCTTTATGGTTGGCTTCTCTGGCTATAATCAAATTGAAATATTACCCATTGATCAACATAAAACAACATTTATTTTCCCATGGGGAACCTTTGTCTACCGTAAGTTCCTTTTGGCTTGAAAAATTGTGGAGCCAGGTTCTAATGGGCCATGTCCTATGCCTTTCATTATATCAAGTACATAGTGCAAGCCTACCTGGATGAATTTATCTCTCATTCAAAATGAAGGGAGGATCATTCAGATCATCTTAGGGACATTTTCCTTAGATTTCATCATTATCATATTCGACTTAATCAACATAAGTATGTCTTTTGTGTAGAGACTTGATGTCTTCTTGGATTTGTTATTTCCAAGGATGGTATCTAGATTGAGTATTTGAAAAAAAATTCAGTTGTGTCCTTACCCCCCCCCAACCAAAATTACAAAACTCCAAAGTTTGCAAGAGAAGGAAAAATTTCTTCATCATTTCGTGTGCAGTTTTGTAGAAAAAATGCATGGCTATATGCGTTTGTTGAAAAATAATACTCACTTCATCTCAGATGATTAATCTCAATGGCCTTTCAATAATTTAAAATTTTCCATAACACACTCACCTGTGTTACACCCCCCTAACTATTTGAAGGACTTTCTGCTTTATATTGTTGTCTGCACTACTACCGTTGGTATGGTTCTAGTGTAGGAGGATTTGAACAGACAAGAGCATGTGATTTATTATCTTACTAAGAGTATTTTCGACTCTAAAACTTGATATTCACATGTGGAAAATTTATCTTTGGCTATGGTCATTGTTGTACAATGATTTAATCACTACATCCTACTTCACACCACCACTGTTCTCATGGATCAAAACCCCATGTATTACATCCTGACCCATCAGGTTCTGGGGGGATAATATTATCGTTGGATCATTATCCTACAATAATTTGACCATGAGTTCACTAAGACTACCTCTAAGAAATTTTTGGTGTTTACAGAATTGATGTGTGATATTCCCCATTCTATCACAAAAACTGAGGCCAATGATGCATTTCCTGATGAGTTCTTGTTCATAATTAGCATGACTGACCCATGGTATGGATATTTGATTATATATCTCCAAACTCAACATTTTCAGCATGATCTATCTTGGAATGATCACCAACATATTCGACATCACTCCAAGTATTATTTGATCATCAATGATACCCTTTATAGATGTGGTATTGATTCTATTATTCGACAATGTTTAACACACAAAGAGGATGAAAAATTATTGAATGATTTCCACTTTAGAGAATATGGAATTCATCTTTCCAGGATTGCTACAACTCAAAAAATCCTTCGCACTGGTTATTTTTGGCCCTCGATATTTACAGATTTCCATGAAGCGGTCAAAAAATTCCCACCATGCCAAATCTTTTATCTGACAATCCACACCCACCTTGCTCCATTACACCCTGTAATTGTCATTGTACCTTTCGCTAAATGGGGGATGTATTTTATGCATTTCAATCCTATCTCAATCGAGGGGGACGGTTACATAATTATAGTTGTTTATTATTTTACAAAATGGGCTGAGGCTATGCCTACATATGTAGAGGATGATAAGACTGCTGCCCTCTTCCTCTTTATCTGTGTCATTACTAGGTTTGGGTTTCCTATGGATATAGTGATTGATAATGGATCTCATTTGTGTAATCAGATGATGGATGAGATAAGCATCGAGTTGGGTTTTCATCATGAAAACTCAAACCCCTACTACCCACAAGCTAATGGCCAAGCTTCATCCATTAACAAATTCCTTAAGACCATGCTTCGTATGATGGTTGGAGAACACAAGTCAAATTGTCACTTAAATCTGTTTCGGAAGTTTGGGCCTATAAAAATTTTGTTAAAAAAACAACCGGCTTCCAACCTTTCCAATTAGTCTATGGAATGGAAGTCGTTTTACCTATCGAATGCAAAATTCTGTCTTTAAAACTAGTTGTCAAGCTTCTACCTAATACCTCGATTGAGGAAGAACATTTTATTTATCTTAACAACCTTGATGAAACACGATGAGATGGTGCTCTATCCTGCAAGTCACATAAAAAACATGTCAATGACCAATATGATAAATTGATTCAACCTCGTGTCTCCAATGAAGGATACCTTGTTCTGACGTATGATCAGAAACATGATAAATTGAGAAAGGGGAAACTTGAATCACTGTGGTATGGTCCCTTCATTGTTATCAAAGTCTTAGAAAAAAGGGCCTATGAATTAGTGGATTATGACAAAATACCTTTCGGGCAGCCTTGCAATGGGTTGTACCTTAAAAGGTACTATGCCTGGAGAATCTTGCATTAGTACCTTGTACATTTGTATATATTTGAATTTTTAGTGTGGTTTTGTTATTGTAGTATGGTTTTGGGTCTTGTCCAACACTGATTATTCCATGTTATGTTTTAAATTATGCAGATGATTGTTTACTATGGTTTTATCGATGGTGCTATCCCCATATCCTGGATCTCACTTCAACAGTATGGGTATTGTATGTTGGGCAATAGGGCAGATACGGGTTTAATCCTTTTATGTCGCACCAACAAAAGACCCACCGTGTTGGCCCTTTCGGTAACAACCTGCGCGCGGGTTGCAGTCTCACCCGAAACAGCAATGGGGTGCCGCAGAATCAGGTTTCTGCAAGCAGAGAGGGATATTACTGTACCTTAGCCTTTAATAAACTTATTAATCAACAGTTACACAGCTTTGTCATTCGCTTATATATAACTTCGCAGATAGATAAATAACTGTGACTTGCTTAACCCACTACAGGGAATTCACAACGAAGCTTATTATTAGTAGTGATCTACGTTATCAAATATATACAGTTATTAATGCATAAAAATAACAGAAATAGAAGCAACACAAGAAACCACAACACCAAATATAACGTGGTTCACCCCCAGTGTAGGGGCTACATCCACAAACTGTGTTTTATTCAACTTGCTACAAAACCACAGTTTGATCTACGCACTCAGCTGTAGATCCCTTCAGTCCTTAGTAGCCGTGCACACAGCAGTAGGTCTCTGCGCACACAGCTGCAGATCTTTCCTTAATCCTCTTACAAAACCCTCTGTGCACACAGCTGCAGAGGTCGTCCACGCACACAGCTGGGACTTAACCTTTCCTTACAAAATCAGTTGTATCTTCGCCTTAATCTTTCTTTACATCAAAAGCCTAACTTTTTCTTATTTACAAAAATGCCTATTTATACATCGCACTATTACAAAACCATGGCTTCAAACCATGGGTACCCAAAAACCCTAAACCCTGGATTTAAACCATGGGTTTATTACAAAAAGGGGTTTTGAATTACCTCGACACCCCTAAGACTATTTTGACCCGTAACTCCGCTTACAAACAATCGCGAAGTTACTAAAACTAATAATCCTTAGGGTACGCGCCCCAACAGGCCCCTAAGACTCACTAGTGGCCCGTCCCGGGACACTCTACGAGGGCTCTGGTGGGAGAATCTTCTGCGCGAGAGTCTGGAAGCGACTAGTGAGATTGTGTAGTATATCATCAGTAGCTTTCTCCTTTTCCACCAATTCCTGTAATACTGAAGATGATTCTATGTCAGCCCGTTCCCGCGCAAAAGTGTCATAGGTCTTCAGAAGTTTGAGCTGGCTCTCTGCAGTATTGCTCAATTCTAATGCTTCATCAACCAGGGGCTGTAACGCATTCTCCAGCAGCGTTACCTTCATCTTGCAGGACTCGATTTCCTGCTGAAGTTCCTTGCTGTGCTTCACTTTAGCCATCTTCTGCATAGGTGGCAGAGTCTTAATTTCTACTCTGACTACATCTAATTCATCCTGGCGCAACTTGATGGTTTCCTGGATCGTACCTACATCTGGATGGTCCTGTAGGTTCGCCCATGCTTCTATGCTGTCTTTCATTAGTTTTGCGACGCTGGACACATTATATGATATTTTTGCTGCTGAAGCCTTGATGTCCTGATGGTGCTGTTCTCGGACCTCTGGTGGAGTCTCGGGAGGAATGCGCAGTTGAAGTTCTGCAATATGGTGTTGGTGTTCTATCTTCATCCTTTCAATCTCGCTGGGAGACTGCTGGGCATAGTCTCTTAGCTTAGCGATTCTCTGCTCTGGTTCCTCTGCTCCCTGTATGTCGGAGTCAGCAAGACTCCGACATGCCTCATCCAGTGCTTGCATCAGCATAGTTGTTTTATGTTCAGCCTCTTTCTTCTATTGTGTTATTTCTTCTAGGCGTGCTACAAAGGTTTTGTTTTGTTTGATGGTGTCTTCCAATTGGAGTTGGGATAATTGGTCTCGTGCATGGATCTCCTTTATAATAGCGAGCTGGTAGAGGTGCAATTCTGACATAGACATCTTTGTATAATCGATCCCCATGGTCATATCCATCTGGGGTCGGGAATCTGTATCAGGCAGTATCAGAGTTGCCCTTGGTACCTGTCCTTAGTGATCTCTGGGTGGCCATTGCCTAATATCCTGCTGCGTGGGTGTTGTAGTGCTACTTGTCGCAGTACTGTGTGCTGATTTCGCTGCTAACTCTTTTAGCTCCGACACCCTGTTTGCGATACCTAAGAGCCTGGAAAGATGTAGTTCTGCAAACTCTGACCATTTTTTAGTAAGCGTTGCCGTAGACTGTTCTAGAGCTTGCTCCAGCTCATCCAGCATTACAGTGGCTTCTTCCTCAATATATTTGTCCCTCGACGCTTTTGCCTTTTTGCGGGACTGCGGCTTGGTTACCTCTGCTACTTCTGGTGACTTGCGCTTCGTTGTTGGGTTAGGATCTGATATGGTCTTGATTGACTGCTCATCCTGTTCATCATGTCCGCCGTCTCCACCCTGGTCATCATCATCCATCTGCAAATCACTTAGGTCTTCGCTATCTTCCAATGGGCTTTGCTGCTACGCCTGACTGGTACCTGCGCCAATATTGGTAGCTGGGGGAACTGGAATAGAAGGTTTTTTTCCTAGATCTTTCAGCCATTCAGCCAGCCAGTGTTGAACTATACCCTTGATATCTGGTTCGGTGACTACATATGGTAATTTAAAGCATTGACGTTGTGGATCTGCAAGAGCTTGAATGAAAACATGATGCATATCGGCACTAAAGTGCGCGACGCCCTCGTATTTAGAGAACACTTCATTGGTGAGTCGTGGTGTTCGCACAATCTCATAGTGGATACTCATGGCATAAAATATGAACACAGTGTTCGTCATCTGCTGAGCGACCTTATCTGAGGATATCCATAGGGAGGCGTACCTCGCTGCCCCTAGCATGCCTAGGTTTAACTCTACAAACTAGGCTTCAGTGGGTTCTTTCCACCCAACTAATGCAATAAGGATTAAAATCCAGGAATAATGAAAAGTTCTACCTTTTCCCTGCGCATCGCGGGCATCCTCCAGGAACTCCTTTGCAAGATATTCGGCCCAATTATAATTATACCCCTCAGTGCAGTTCATAGCAATCCGGATAACCAGAGCGGGTACTTCAGTTGGCCTGCATTTCCATATGAGTTTGCAGGCTAAGAGTTCAGCTGCAAAGCGAATGGGCTACTCCTGAATCGCGAAAGTGTGATACCCCCGTTTCCCTTTTGTCAGGACAAACCACTCTTTCATGGTTTGCGCGAGCTTTGTATCGTCATGTTTGGACGGAAATTCAGTTCCCGGATCAGGTCCTGCCATTGGTAAACCTGTGATCTTATGGATGAGTGTGGCATCAATAGGGATTTACTGGTCCCCTATCCATAAATAGCCGTCATGCCCCAACGCTAGTAACTGTTTGGCCACTACGGTCACATGTATGCCGCGACCGAAATGGGGAATATCAAGCATATTGAGTAGGCCAGCTTTGTCCAAGCCCGCAGCCCATGGTTGCACTTCCAGTAGTGTGACCTTATGATCTAGGTACTTGATGCGGTGCAAGTATTCTGCTGGTTCAAACTGTGGAAAATTTCCATGGTCATTGGTGTCGTGATCGCTGTACTTAAGCCGATCGATCTTCCCTGTCATGCTTCCTATCAGCTGAACTCCTTGTGGTAGCGAGGGTGTGGCTAATGTAAATTGCTTTGTCCGACGGGGTAACTCGGCACCTGGGTGAACAGGTTGTAGATATGGTGGCCACGGTGGTGAAATATTCTCCCTACCCCTGGCCGGGACCTGGGTAGAACCGGAGGGATACATAGGATGATCTGCTGGTGTTTTCCCTATTTGCCTCTGCCGGTCTTGGTTTCGCTTGGAGTGAACTTCAGTTCTAGACTTTTTCCTGGAAGACCGTGTCTGTATCGGCCGTGGTGGTGCTGGGGGAGCATCTTCACAGGGAGCAAGGGCAGGAGGCCGATTAGAGCAGCTTATCAGACCCTCTTGCTCGAATTCTCTGACCAAAGCGTCAATCTCACGTTCTGTTGTCATGGGTTCACTCATAGATCTTGAAGAATTGCAGAATACAATTTTCCCTAACTTAGGCATCTTCTTATACATGCCACCAATCAAATCGGGCAGGACGATGCATTGAAGGCACCAAATCTAACGAAAATCTTGGCCATGTGGAGCTCGATTTTCGATACTGGTCTTAGTACAGGCATTTAAGGCAATTAAAACACTGCCGCTGCCAAATTGGCTGCTTCCCAACGGTCGGATTTTAAGCCTCACTATGTTTGTGGACTTCGGCAGAATCTAGGTGTGAGCTCTGTGAGAAGAAGCACCCTCAGCACAGTATTGCCCTTCGACCCATCCTGGGAATACCGGCGACAGAGCTGTTAGGTCTGATGAGCTGGCTTCTTGGTTCTGCCCCTTGGTTTGGTATTCAATTCCATGTTGGAGTGCAGCCTCCTCATACCATTTTTGTGCTAGAGGTTCCCCGGTGTGTACGAACTTATGCACCCACTCTTCGCGCGGTATGGTGTCCCAGGCGGCATAACTGTGCCTCACTTGTTTCTGAGGGCTATTCTTCCCAATGAACTTACTTCACGCCTCTTGGACTTGGGTTATGACGCTGAGGCACATAAATTTATGACTGGATTCCAATCTGGGAGTAGACTTGTTGTTATCAGTCTGCCCTGCTGCTGTAGCTCCTAATGCTATCTCCAGAGTCTGCATTCTCAGTGACTGAGGTGCTTGTACAATAAGTTCTCTAGGTTCAGTCAACCCAACACAGGGAGGAAACTCTCTCAACTGTGCACTAAGGCATCTAAGAGACTTAGTGAGTTGCGCGCTCCTGTGGCCATGTAGCTCGTACAGTTGATTCTGCCAATTCTCTAGACCATCGTCTAAATTAGACATGCATGAGCTATCACATTGCCAATTTAGTACACCGTCGGCATCAGGCTCAACATAATCTGCTTCCTAGGCTGTAATGTTGTAGATGTGGTCGAGAGTATCCTGCTCCCCTTCGTCTCTGATCGGTTCTGTATATCTTTCTCCTTGGGATGGGTCGAGGGGTATGATAACTTGTAGACCATTTCCTTCGAAGGTCATCTGTCTCCTCTTAAGGTTGATGATTGCAGCATTTTCCATGGCCCACTCGATTCCCAACAAGGCCGGATAAGGGTTGCTGTCATCAATGATCTCAATAACTTCAAAATCCACTAGAGTGCTTACCCCATCAAGACCTATGGGAACACTAAGAAGTCTCCCTAGGGGCACAATCTTTTGCTGGTTAGCTAATCTCAGTTGTATAGGTGACCAATCCAGGGAAGGTTTTCCCATTTGTCCCCAAGTCTGCTTGGGTAGGACATTAACTTCTGATCCCAGATCCAAAATGACATCAGTCATATCATATTCCCCTATCTGAACATTCAATCTCATTTCCCTCCCCGTTCTTCGGACACGACTAACAGTTTTCTCCTGATCAACTCCTCTCTGAGGGTCTGTGACAGCAAGAACTTTTTGCAGCTCTTTTAAAGCATTCTGATTCCGCAAGAGTTTCATACAACTCTGTAGAAAGGAGGAGAGTGTACTTACTTTATCCGGCGAAGCATCTTGCGGCTACGATGCCTGCGGAGGTTTCCGCGCAGGTACTGCAGGTGTGCGAGGGTCAACAATATCGCACGGGGCCGCCTTGACTAGTGCTTGTTCTTGCACAGGATTAAGTGTTGGGACTTGCATGGAGGCCTTACTCGCGCACACCTCGACAGGTTGTTTCTGCGAATGTTGAATGTGCGTCGTGGCGCCACTCCGGGTGACCACATTGATGGTTGCGGTAGGTATCTGCTCAATAGAAATCAACTGAAGATTCTGGGTAGGGCCACTGTTGTTTTCCTGAATCTTCGTTATGAGCTAGGGGCACTATTCAATCACATGGTCTACTATGTGGCAATACCGATAGGTTGTGGTGGGGTTCCGATAGTCGCGAGCCAAATGGCCAGCTTGGTTACAATTATAGCACACCACCTGGCCTCTTCCTCTCCCGGGCATACCACCACGGCCGCGACCTCCAAAAGCACCTCTTCCAGAGGTACCGCCATGGTAACCATAGTCATCATTATTCTGGGCTTCATTTTGCACTCGGTAGATGTCAGAGATGCGCTCTCGCATGAGGTCATAGCTACAACACTCCTCTTCATTATGCCCTACTGACTTGCAAAACTTGCAGTAGGGGTTCTTAGGAACTTGAACATATTGTTGAAGAAGATGGAAGTTTTCAGGGCGATGTTGGCCAGTTGTTCAACAAATCTCACAATATAGAACACTGGGATTGAATTGGTTGGGCACACCCGTATTTAAGTAGGTTCTGACCCCAGGGCACTGGTCCCTATCGTGACCTTTTGTCCGGCATTGCATACACCAGACCTCCTCTCGACTAGTTTTAGCCTTTTTCATATCGCGAAGCTCCAGGGCCATGGCTGCTAGCTGCGCTTGGATTTGAGAAAGACCGGAATCATCTCCGACGGGGGCGGTTTCTAGCTTCATTGCAATTTCCAGAGCTTCTTGCTGGTCAGCAACCTTCTGTTGCATGAGCGGAGTTCGGATATGTGGTAATAATGCTGCAATAAACCACTCCTTGTGTTGCAAAGTGCTAATGGTAAATCTGACTTGGTCTAGTAGAAATTTGAATCTCTGGTCAAAGTCCCACACGGATTCACCACGCCGCTGTTGAATCTCTTTGAGCTCAGTGATGCTCTGCGATTCTGATTTAGGCTTCTTAAATTCTTTGGTGATGGCTTCCTTAATCTCGTCTAAAGTAGGGGTTTGTGTACTGGAGAATTTCATGAACCAGTTCAAAGCCTGGTCCCGGAAAGAAGTAATGAGATACGTGGTTCTCACATCCAGGTCTGTAATGTTCTTCACGTTCCATACTGCTTCACATAAAAACCAGAATTGTTCGGGGTCTTCTGATCCCGTGCCTTTGAAGATGGGCAGCTTGATATCATCGGCCAGGTGGGCCATGGCGGTTCTGGGAGGGTTGGGAGGGGGACAGGATGTCGATGGGGGGGGGTTTACAGAGGCAGATGGACCTGTGGCCGGAATACCCGAAGATGGTGGACTGGCGGACTGCGACGGACTTTCAGGGGTCACAGAGCTTCGCTGCGGGGTGACCGAAGGGTTTCCAAAGGAAGGGTTGTCTTCTGGGTTTGAGTCTTCAGAATGGATAGGGGATGGTGCAGTATCCTGGCCTAAGGAGCAGGACTTGAAATCTCGTTTATACCCTTTTCCACTTCGCGGCAAACTAGTGTGCGCAGCGGGAGCGTTGTCACTTGCAAACATATGTTAGTAACCCAAAAGCTAACAATCTGATTCAAATAGCAATATTCCCTTTTCAACCAATAGCATTTTAATTCTCAAGCTAAATAAATTCAAAAGCTTACCCCACGGGCCTTGGAAAAATCGGTGCTCGGCATCACTAAAGGAAGTGCCCGTGTCAATGGCGAACTTCGTCACGAAGGCCTCAAGGGTCCGTGTGGTCCAGAAGTCAACCGCTCGGGAGATCTCGTTGTTCACACTTTGTACTATATTAACTCTTGTGGGGGTCCAAACAGAAAACTGCCCCTCGTGAAAGTTGGTTCGCTTCTCAGCTAACCTGGACAGCCACTGGTGCAACTCTATGTGGATACTACCAAAGAAAATTTCATAAGCATCACAAAAAACATACCTTTGTAAAAAGTCACGTGCGCTACGACGCGGATTTGTGTTCTCTTTCTCAGCAAATTTCAGATAAGTCTCATCAAGCCAAGCCTCGATTTCCGTCACAGAGGGCCTCCATAACATAGCCCTCAAGGTACGACGTAAACCCCTCTTGAGCAGATACTGAGTTCAACCAGCAACGGAACCAATTTGTTGGGAAATAGGGTAGACCCGGGTTTAATCCTTTTATGTCGCACCAACAAAAGACCCACCGTGTTGGCCCTTTCGGCAACAACCTGCGCGCAGGTTGCAGTCTCACCCGAAACAGCAATGGGGTGTCGCAGAATCAGTTTTCTGCAAGCAGAGAGGGATATTACTGTACCTTAGCCTTTAATAAACTTATTAATCAATGGTTACACAACTTTGTCATTCGCTTATATATAACTTCGCAGATAGATAAATAACCGTGACTTGCTTAACCCACTACAGGGAATTCACAGCGAAGCTTATTATTAGCAGTGATCTATGTTATCAAATATATACAGTTATTAATGCATAAAAATAACAGAAATAGAAGCAACACAAGAAACCACAACACCAAATATAACGTGGTTCACCCCCAGTGTAGGGGCTATGTCCACAAACTGTGTTTTATTCAACTTGCTACAAAACCACAGTTTGATCTGCGCACTCAGCTGCAGATCCCTTCAGTCCTTAGCAGCTGTGCACACAGCAGTAGGCCTCTGCACACACAGCTGCAGATCTTTCCTTAATCTTCTTACAAAACCCTCTGTGCACACAGCTGCAGATATTTCCTTAATCTTCTTACAAAACCCTCTATGCACACAGCTGCAGAGGTCGTGCACGCACACAGCTGGGACTTAACCTTTCCTTACAAAATCAGCCGTAGCTTCACCTTAATCTTTCTTTACATCAAAAGCCTAAATTTTTCTTATTTACAAAAATGCCTATTTATACATCGCACTATTACAAAACCATGGCTTCAAACCATGGGCACCCAAAAACCCTAAACCCTGGATTTAAACCATGGGTTTATTACAAAAAGGGGTTTTGACTTACCCCGACACCCCTAAGACTATTTTGACTCGTAACTTCACTTACAAACAACTGCGAAGTTACCAAAACTAATAATCCTTAGGGTACGCGCCCCAACATTGTATTGCTAAGCACATGACTTAGTTAGTTCAGGGGGAGTTTTCCTAGGTCCCACTACCAACAATATCGTTGAATACCATCCGGTGATAGGGTTGTTATTTGAAGCTTTGTCTCATGATATTGATCACTTGGTCATCTTTTTAGACTCCCAGCTAGTGGTTTCTTCGTTAAACCATGTATACACCATCTAAAACCTAGTACTTATTTGTCTTTTCCGAAGGGTACGTATACTTAAGAGGTCATTTGAGTCTATCACCTATCAACATGTTCCAATATTTTTAATTCAATTTTTGATTCACTTGCTAATTACATGTTGGATTGGCAGATTTCCCATTCTTGACATATTGATATATGAAATAACATGTGAAATGAAGGGAAACGGTTCAAGATTTACCTTGTCCACATGATTCCCAAAATGATCAATTGTATACTTTGCAATTCACACTCCAAGATTTCTCTCAAAAGGGCCCTCTCTCTCTCCAAATGGGTAAAATCAAAATGGTAACTATTTTCTAAATTTTTAGTAGTTTTTATTTACCATTCTGATTTTGATTTTAATAAATTTATTATATTTACCCCTAATATAGTCATTTGAATCCTAATTTTTTATTAAATGAGGGTCTAATGGTATTTTTGAGAATTGCAGGTCATGAGGAATTGATATTTGTGGATATGAAGGAGTTTTTTTTTCATATTTTTCATTCTCAGTCAAAATGAAAAAGCTTTTGAGCACAATTTTAAAATTTTGGTTGTGCTTGTTAAACCCTAGAACTAAGTTTTTGAGTCAAATTTTATTACTTTTTCAGACTCATTAAACATTTTTACGTAAAATAAAACTTGATAGAGTCCTCTTTAAGATCTTGTTTTACTCTTAAAAATGTGAAAATGTTGATAGAGTCATCTTCACGCTCATATAAGGATTTGAAGAGTTGTCTTTCCGACAATAGTTTACCCTTTTTCCAGTTCGGATTGACTACCTACAAAAAAATAACACTCTAGTAGTTGACTAGAAGAATTCTCCAAGGTATTATTTTATACTTTTGTGGGCCTCAGAGGATAAGTTTTATGAAAAATAACCTTTTGGAGTCTTCTTCAATCTCGTTCAGAATCTCTAAATGTGAACAATGCTGAGTTTTCTTTCAATGGACTCGTTAAACTAAATAGTAAGAGACCCTTTTTCTAGGAATGAGCCCCTCATTTCTTAGGTTCGTAAAACATATGAGAATATGGACTTATCTTCTGATAAGCTCCATTGAGTGTTTGTTACCCTCTTTGAACTCATTAAAAAGTAAAGAAGTACTCATCAACCATGATGGGGAAATTAAGGGAAGTGAATTATGTTTCATTTGCAATAATGACATTTTTATAGTCACCTTTGAACATGGCACCTGTCTGCATTTCATTCAAACATTTGAGTGTTTATCTTGTCTCTGAGTCAATCCACTTTCATGAGTCATGTTACTCCTTTGAGTATTTTCAAATAATTCATCATCCAACATCACATTATGTCCTGGTATCCACCTCGTCAAGTCAATGCTTCCAAGTCTTCAATTGTGCCACCTAATGTTCGAAGGAAAGTTGTGTTGAGAGTTTCCATGCGTAGTCAAAACTACCTCTTATGTTGTGTCAGTTACCTTTGACTCAATCCTATGGTTACCTCATACTCAAATTCCAGAACATTGTTTTGATTTTTGTGTTGTTGATGTGGGATCCATTATGGCCCTTCTTCGATGAGACTATACCCATCGACTTCAACACATCTTCTGGGAATTAGTCTTAGAAACAAATAAGTAGCTTGAAATATGTATCCATCAATGATAAATTTTCTTGCTTTTGACAATAGGATTACATCATTGACCTTTGTTCAAAATATTAAACTGAGTGTTCAACATCAGTCCATATATTCACATTCGGAGGAATGTACTAGAGTACCTTGGGAATCATTAACATTAATGGTGATCTCCCTCGCACGTGTTAACGGTTTTCATCATTGACTAATAATCAAGTGGCTTCTACCATCTTCGACTTCAATAAATGTGTTCGCATGGATAGAATCGTACTTTCTTGAAGACGAGATGGAGACCCTGGGTATCTGTTAATCCCTCATTGATTTCCCAAGATGCGATGGAGTATTTGTATGAGTCATATAATGGATCCATATTTGTATGTTCGTGGTTGTGCTCATATTTGCGTCTATATGACACACACCTACATTGTATGTTTGGTAGCTATGTTCAAATTTGAGTATTCTTTGCATTGATCTATGATGTATTTCAGTAGCCATGACTATTTATATCTTGCATGGATCTGCATTATATTGGTTGACAACAATGTTTTGAGTCATATGGACATGTATCAAAGTGTAAATGTGTCCCAGGATGACCATGGGTGTTGAAGAGCTATGATCTTTGGACTATTTCCTCGAATTGATAACTTGCTCCTACAAATACTTTTCCTATCCTTTCCCTCTAGCCTCACTCTTTGGTGGGAATTATGTTACACATATTTATTGTCAACACCATGTTGTGAGATAAAATATCAGTATTTTCCTTGAATTCCTCAAATTTTGAAGTAAAAAATGAGCAAGGATGAACAAATTTATAGTTTTGGACACCACCACACTTTACCAGCAAGCAAGTTGTGATACCCATCTCAGTAACACCTTTCTATTCTCTACAAAAAGTGGTGCCACCACCTGCTACCAATTTACAAGGTGCAGTGCCCCCTTAGTACTTCTTTTTCTCCTTGAGAAAGGAACGGTGCTTGAATTATGGAGGGAAACAATTAATATTTGAGAGGCTTCTCAAAGTTATCCTTAGTGGATCCTCATCCCTATGATTCAGGAAAGCTGTACCTCAAGATCCATCATCCTAGGATCATCCCTCCACCTCTCCCATACAATCCTCAACTTATCATATATTCTCAAGCCTTTATATAGTAGTGTACCCCTCAGGGGAAAAGGGAGGAAGAATGTGTTATTGCATCCAAATTTTCACCAAATTCAGTCAAACTCTTGTGTGATTAGTAGGAAAGATCAAGGATTTAAGGCAAGGCCCCTTTGAGAAGAGTTCTCAACACTAAGGAATTGGTTGTAAACTCTCCCTCTTTTTACTTTAATACAAATATAGTTTCTTTCCCATAATCATTTGTATGTTTGATTATCATGTTATGTTTGTTGTTTAATTCCTTGGTCTTTTACATAGGGTTATAAGCCATCTTGTTACTCTTACTTGGTTTGTGTTTGTTGTGTCTCATACAGGATATCAACATAGATCAATAACTTCAAGGATCATACCTTTGAAACCTATGGAATGTGGGAACATCAATTAATTCAAGAATTTTATTCAATCCTAGGGGAAGTTTCTATATCTTGTAATTGTTTTGTTCCAGTATTTAGTGTTTCAATGTAGGGAAACAACCATTGTCAGTACTGGCTAAGAATTTCCTAGAACAATAATGATCTTTAACAATGGTATTTCACATTGGATAGGTGTGACTACCTCTACACCATCAATGAGTTGGAAACGCAAAAAAACTGTAGCAGTTTTAACAGTGGTTCGGTAAGTCCAAAGTGCAGGATAAAGCATGATGTGCCAATTATACCTAGCATAGTATCTAATCTGGTCATAATATTATTATAGAAATGGTTTCCATGGTCTATCACAATCTGCTTTGAAATACTGAACTTAGCAATAATTTGATTGAAAACGAAATAAGTTGCAGTTTCACCATCACCCTAATGGTAGTCATCGCTTACACCCACTTAGTAAAGTAGTCAATGTCAACATTTATATACGTATGCACTCCGATCGAAACCGAATTTCTTGTCAGGAAGTCCACCCCCATTTAGTGAACGGTCCTACCACGATGATGAGAAAGAGAGGAGCGAGATGTGACCACATTTTTTTGGTATATATTTGGAAAGGATGACAATGCTTAACATCCTCCACACAATCTTTAAATATGTTGGGCCAAAGGTAACCAACATGTAAGATAATTTGAGTTGTTTCCAACCCAGATAAATGACCTCCACATGCTCCACTATTGACATCATTAGGACTAAATTGTACTCTTCGTGAGTAATACAATAAAAAAAGATTGAATCTACCCTTCTTCTATATAGTTTATCACCGATAATGAGGTAGTTTTTAGCATTAAGTTGTATTTTTCATCGTTCTTCCCACAAGGAGGTTGGGGGACACTTCATAGTTTAAATATATACCAAGATATATCCATACCAAGGGTTAGAGGTTGAACTTAAGAAGACATGTTCATATGGAAATGATTCATCTTCTATCATAGAATTTTCATCTCTAGGGAACTCAGAAATAAGTTTCGCAAACACCAAATACTTTTTTGATTTAGCAGATTGAAAACCAAGGTCAAACCCCTGGAATATCACAATCCATTTATTAAATTTTACCTTGACTATATGTCGAGATAAAACATATTGGAATAAATTTACATCTACAACAATAAGGGTTGTTCACAGCAAAATATAGTGATATAGCCTCTGAACAACATATATTGTTGTTAAATCCAATTTATCGACATGTGAATAGCGAAGTTCAATCCCTATAAGATCTTGACTAAGGTAATATATGACATTCTCTTGGATTTGATCATATTCCTGAACCAGTATTATGCCAACCATAGAATCAGATGCAACCATATATAGAATGAAATCCTTAGTATAATTTGGGTGATGTAGTAAAGGGGCTGATTATAATGCTTTTTTAAGGGTCTTAAATGATTGTTGTGTGGCTTCATCCCATAAAAATGGAGTGTCTTGTTTAAGTAAATGCATGAAACCTTTAGTAGTTTTGATGTAATTGACTATGAAATGTCAAATAAAGTTAGATTTCCCTTGTAGACTTTGAAGTTGTCTAATTGTTCGAGGAGGAGGAAAGTTCACAATCACCTCAATGTTTAGTTGATAACCTATAATTATTTTGTTGGATACGATAAAGAAAAAAAATCATCCCTAATTGACAAAGAAGACATGTTTATGGGAATTTAAACAGATCTTGTAGTGTCTACATTTTTCAAATATTGACCATAAATGAGTTAGATGATCTTTTCTCTTGCGAGAATGCATCACAAGGTCATCTAGGTAGGGTTCGGATATATGTTTTATGTCGTGGAAAGAGAAGTCCATGTCCCATTGAAATGTATCTCCAACATTTTTCAAACCAATGGGAATTTTCTTATACATGAAGGTACCATAAGGACAAATAAAAGCGATTTTATGTTTCTCTTTGGGTTTAATTTGGATCTGATTATACCCTAAAAAACCATCCATGAAGGAAAATATTTCACTACCTGCACATGCGTCAATTATCTGATTAATAAATAGTGTAGGATATTTAAATTTAGGACATGCTTTGTTTAAATATCTAAAATCCATATAAACACGGATAATCCCTTATTTCTTATCAACTGGGATAGGATTGGATACCCATTCCGTAAACGAAATAGGATATATGAACCTAGCTTTCAATATATTTTTGACTTCATCTTTAACAGCTGCTGCCTTCTGAGGATTAATGAGACATAGTTTTTGTCGAACATGTTTAATTTTAGGATACATCTTAATTTCATTTTCCACAATGGATGAATATATTCTTGACATCTCCTTGTATGATTAGGAAAACACGTCGCATAATTCATTAAAAAGGGATATGAAAATGGAGATCTCCTCAGGTGAAGAGTTTGCTCCCATATAAACATTTTCTAGGACAATAGGTTTGGTGGAGATATTGAGACTATTTTCCATATTCCCTTCTTCAAACACTCCTTCTTTTGGTAAAGGATTTACAAGTTGATCAACATCTTCACAATGTCTCACTTGAAACTCTGATTTCTCTATTATACTCAGGTTCTGAAGGAAATAAGACTTGTGATGCATGTCTTCGCAAATATTCTCAAGTACTAACATGTATTGCAATATGGATTCATCTAATGGTAAAATCATATCTAAGTAGTCATAAGAGTATGTATATTTTACTACCCATGCGGGAAAATAGCCTTCATTTGAATCCTCAAAGACATAAGGAGTTGTGGTAGGATATGCAACAATATCGTATAGCGCTTGGTAAGTAATGCTTGTTGAAGACAAGGGCACCTATGTTTCAGTGCGAAATTTGAAAGTTCCCATAAGTGAAGTGTACATCCCTAATCCTATACTCTCACTTGATGGGTAGGTCTGATCAACCAGTGTAATATTAGATTCCATTGTATCCATACATATTTTTAGGATAAATGGAAATTGATCAATGGTAACTATATTCCCTTCATGAGGGAATAGAAGAAGCCAAAAAATGGATGATGGGATCACACATAGGGCATATGTCCAAATTATTCCCAAAATCAAATTAAAATCTAAAGGAGAATCTACCACCTCAACTTCAAATGAAACCACTTTCCCTACCAATTCAATATCAAAAGAAGGAAGGATACCACTAGGATAGAATTACCTTCCATCAAAAGTAGTCAGTAAGGTATTAGATAGAACCAATCTAGGATAACCTAGAGCTTTCCGACAGGATATAGCCATCACACAAGTAGATGCGCCTTCATATATGACCGTTCGTCCAATGGTTTTGGTCCCATGGAATACTTCAACTTGGAAAGTGACATGATAAGGAAAGCGTGGTTTAACATTAAATACGTCAAACTTGGCTACTAATCCTGTAGAATACATGCTACCAATAGAAACTAGAAGCACATTACATTGTGAAGGACAACTCTATAGCACTTCCAAAGAGGATATGGCACAGGGAGTTCTGGCGTAAATCTTCCACAACTGAATAGCTGGGAGCAGCCTGCACATTAGGATTGTGTGATTCCCTCTTGAATACACCTTTTAGCATATTAGGCATAGGATCAACTGGTTTCTCAATGGAAAGAGGAGTCAGTGTTTCAACAGTCTGATTTTTATTTTTGTGATGACTTAGGCTCTTAGTATTTTGCTCTCATTTTCATTAACGTGTGTGATCGAACAATGTTAATGTAAGATTGATTGGATGAGGTAGAAATTTAGGTGCCCCCAATAGTATTATAATCGCTCGAAATTGTTTTTTTCCTTTCGGGAATGGATCTTTGAGGACAATAGGTTCTTTCTTTAACAACTTTTGAGCTTGCTTCATGAGGGAGAATTGATAAGTCAGGTGATATTCTTGGCAAAGTTTGCAAGAGAACTTCACCTTCTTCTTCTCTTTTTTATCCCCCTCCTTATTGTTTGTGGGCTTAGGTTTATTTTGATTAACCTCTCCCTTTTCCCTATTATTCTTCTTCCCAGTGGGTTGTTTAGTACCCTTATGATTAGATTGTTCCTTATATACATTCACAGTTTGAGGGGAGGGTGTGGAAGCATTAGCCACTTCTACTGTAGACTTCTTCATAGATAACTCATGTATTTGTTTACCTAGATATTCTCTAGTAGGTTCTTTGACTGAACCCACAATGTCATCGAAATGTGGTCTAGGTTTTGGTTTCGCAAAGTCAGTATTTGATCTAGGTACGTCCGGCTGGCTTCTTCCTCCGTGTTAACTCCTGAAGTAGAGACATATTTTGAAATATAAGGTAGTAGTGATTTAAAAAACCATTCTAGAAAGAATCCAAGAGGAATGTTATCCTTGGTTATCCTCTTCCACTTCACCACTCCTGAATATGGTCAAAGATGTGCATGGCTTTGTTTTTCTTGAAGGTAGACAAAAGGTTTGTGACAGTATCATACCAGAAATGGAGTTTGAAGTGGTTAAGGAATACTATCGCTAAATCATGAAAGCGGCATAAGTGGCATAAAGGAGTTCAATGTACCATTTTGTTGCCACACTAGTTAGGGTTGTTTGGAACAACCTTAGCCAAATAAAATCATCATTCATCAAATTCGAGGAACAACATATATAAAAAGTAGTCACATGGTCACCAGGATATTCACTTGTTTTTTTTTCAAACTTAGGGATGTCATAAGGTAACTTGATTGGAACCGGTGGCCAAGTCGCATTATGATGCATGGGATTGTTCATTAATTTCGATAAATATAGAAAGTTTAAGGTTTCCAGAAAAGGAAGACGGGGTCTAGCCAGAATTTGAGTTTGAATAATTTGGTGGGAAGAAGTTCCTGAACCAAGATTCCTGTGAGGTTGGTTGAGGTTTCCCCTAGCCACTGACTATTAAGTGATAACAGTTTGAAATAGATTCCACACAAAATCCAAATGATTTCTTCCTTGGGGTGCATTATACTGAGGTTGAATATTTATGAATGGAATAGGAGTTGTAGACATGGGGGTGGTATTTATTCCATTAAATAATGAGAAAGACGAACTCCCAACTGGTATATCCAAAGCCTGATCAACACTTTGAAAATTAAACCTTGTAAAGGGGTTTTGGATTATAGAAGATACACCAGAGTAAGTAGGTACAAGACCCACAATCGGTGAGGAAGCATGAATATTTCCCCCATACCAAGGATATGTTAAAGAAATGTAACTATAGAAGATATTCTATTTTGTATTATTATTGTTATTACCCCTTCCAGATATGTTGTTCCTCCAATTAAGGATTTCATTGATGTAATTGGTCATCTAAAGTATTGAGGTAAAATATCTATTGTAATTTGGGTTGTTAGTACACACAAAAGTATTATTAAAATGTAATTTTAAGTCTCCCAAGAAAATTTGACCTTGATTGGGAGGAGAGGTTGACCATTTTTGGTTATTAGGATTCTCCACTAATCAGTATAAATAGGGGAGGCACCTCACTTATTTGGACACATACATAACTCAAGCAGATGCGCTAGAGATAGAAGAAATGATCCATCTAGAGGAGAGGAAGTAGTCTAGTCTTGTTATTTGGATCTTGCATTGTACTTGGGTGAAGTCTATATAGAGGAATTGTTGTTGGGTTTTCTTCCCCATGAGGGTTTCCTGGGATAAAATTTTGTGTTCTCTTTTTATATGTTGTGCTTGTTTCTTTCAATGATCCTTTGTTCTATTTCAATATAAAACTTAACATGGTATCAAATACAACCTGAAAGAAGATATTTTGTAGCAAAAAGATAGGGTTCACTATTCTTCCTATCTACCTCCACATATCAGCTGGAAAAGAAGGTCCATTCAAATCGCCCTAGGAGGGCGCATCTTTATGTCAAGGCAGTTTTTCATTTTGAGGGTTTTCACTTTTTTATTTATCTTTGGTGTCGGGAGAAACTAAGGCATCGTATTTTTCAAGGTTACATCCTCATATTCCTAAAAATTAATATAGAGTCTATATATCCTTAAAGAAGCACATATTTTCCTCCTTTCATATCTACAAGTGATCACAACTAGAAAATTAAGGTTTTCTAGTCAAACCCTAGGTCATCTTGAAGCTGGTTCCAAATAAGGTCCTCAAACTTGTAAGTACTATCTCCTATATTTCCATTTGAGGTTCACATTCATTAAAATATTAAAAATAGTACCAAGCTAGATGAAAATATTGAAGGAGCAGAGAAAGAGCATGGAAGTATAGAATTATGCTCATCCTTGGAGAGCATGACCTAGATTCATACATCAAAGAAGAGGTCTAGGAACTAGAGGGAGAAGAGGAAAAATCCAAACAAAAGAAGGATATGATAAAATCCAAGAGGATCATAGCTAACTCTATTAGGGATCACTTGACCTCCCAACTATCCTAACAGAATAATCCAACAAAATTGTTTGATGCACTAACCAATATGTTTGAACAAAAAGACATCATCAAGAGAATGAAATTGAGAAACCAACTCAAGGGTGTGAATATGAAAAATGCAGAAACTATGCAGCCATACTTCTCCAGAGTATCTCAAATCAAAGAAAAATTAGAATCCATTTGTGACATGGTAGAAGAAGATGAAGTTGTGATGACCATTCTAAATGGTCTTCCAAGAGAATGGGATTACTTCATTAGAGGAATTTGTGCTATAAGAAATATAACCAAATTCAACAAGCTATGGGAGGAATCTGTACAAGAAGAAGGAAGATTATTAAATATATAAGATAATTTAAATGAAGATGAATATCAAGCTCGAGATGTGTATACAAGGAATGGAATAAATAAAATGAAGGATTGAGGATCTCCAACAAGTAGATCACTAGAACTCAAGAAAGGTAAGAATTTTAAGAAGGATTACTCATCCTATGAATGTTATACATGTCATAATTTAGGAAATTTCTCCAGACATTGTCCACTTAACAAAAACAAGTTCAAAAAGAAGAACAGAAAGTTTTGTGCCCATGCAGCTGAAGAAAATGAATCAGATGAAGAGAGGACCAGAGAGAATGAAGACTCTAATGAATAATATGTCTTGATATTACCCCTCATAGGATAAATATCTCATGGAAGTGATACTTGGAATATATAGTGGTCCTTCCAAACATATTACAAGTCATAGAGATCCTCTCTCATGCCTCAATTAGAAATATTATCCACACAAAGTAAAAACTGGACATGACTATCAATATCCTATTAATGGAATGGGAGAAACTTCCTACAAGTTGAAATCTGGTAAGTCCATGAAAATGAAAGAAGTCTTATATGTTCCAGGTCTAAAGAATAATCTTCTCTCTATATGAGCTCTAGAAAAGAAAGGATTTAGAGTTTCCTTTGTAGATGGTGAATGTTATGTATCTAAGTGTTTAAGAAAAAATATTTTAAATATTAAATGTAATATTACGTAGGGTCACACCCGTTTATTGAAAGGACGTGTTTAGGCCTATAAAAGGTCTTTTATCTCTTATTGTAATATCATCCTTCTAATATATCAATAAATATTTCATGGCTTTTTCGGTTCATTTGTGGGTTTAGAAATGAATTCACTACAAGTGGTATCAAATCCATGCCGCTCCTCGATACCTTCCGCAATTCACCCATTTCACCATTCTCCTTTCTGCTCATTTCCTTTCTCCCCATCTCCTCCACCGCCAACATTCTCCCATATTTGATCCTCCCCATATCCATCATGACCCTCCTTCTCCTCTTCCAGGATCCCCTCATTGTTCCATCACCCTCACCACATTCTGTCATGACTACGCTTCTCCCTCTCATGTTGCGTGCACCTTCTTGCTGGTGCTCCCTTGTGTTGCATGCCATCCCTGTCCCTCCTCCCATCCACTTTTGAAGCCAGCATTAAACCCTCCTATCAGCCACCATGTGCCACCCAATGTCACTTCCTTCCACTCCTATCATCCACCATGCACCTCCCTCACACCTTCCCTTCCCTCGCCTGTGTTTTGTCACGCATCCACCAACCTGCACACATTTACAAAGTCAAATTAATAAATAAATATTTTTATTATAATAATAAATAATAAATAATAATATTATTATATAATAATTAATTTTATTAAAGGTTCTCCAACTTAATATATATATATTGATTTTCACCATTTTATCACAAAATTCTTCCCTACACAAGAACTATGTCAGAGATGAAAGAAATCAAGGATTGAATGGAGATTTTGGAGAAAAACCAAGTCGAATATTATAAAAATATTGAAGGGTTACACTCAAGGCTCGACCAAATCGAGGCCGAGCTACACAAAGGAAAAGAAGAATGACCAGACACCGTAAAAAAGGAAGTCAATGAAACATTATCATGGGATATTGAGGGAGTAGAAGGAGAGATAGAATTAAGGTTCAAAATTGGATTAAGAAAAATCATGCGGTTTTTATATGAAAAATATATCACAAAATATGGAAATGTGTCAGGAAAAGAGCAACTATCCTCAAGTTCAACAAATAAAAAACATCACGAGACAATTCCACCTAAAGGGGAAATCCTACAAGAAGAGATTGATCAAAATGATTCCCCAAATATTGAACAATCGTTCTCTCCTTAAAGGCCACCAATAGGTGGATATCAAATGAATCCCAATATATAATTGCAAAAATTTGATGGTGTAACAAAACAGAGTGTGGTGTGGATCAACAAGGTCGAATAATTTTTCTCCATACACAATATCATATTCGGCAAAGAAATCATAAAGTATGCCTCAATGCAACTAGAAGGTTGGGAATATAACTAGTATATGTGGTGGAAGGTTATAACATGGGAAACTACACTCCACTGGAACATGTTCAAAGATGACTTCTTTAAAAGGTTTAAAGACTTAAAGGAAAAATAATTATTTGCAAGAATCATGAAATTGCAGCAGAAAGGTGATGTCGATGAATACACCGATGAGTGGGAAGCCCTAGTGACACATTTTCTAGAACCCACAGATATTCAACTTCTACAAACTTATGTGTACGGACTAAAACCCTATATCAAATATGAAATAGAGCTACTAAATGTCTCAAACTTTGACAAGGAGAGACACAAGGAAAAAATCATTAAGGAAAAAATAAAAAATACATGGAACAGAAACCATGATAAAGATCGAAAGCTCATCCAAAATACAAAATCTGACACCAAATATCTGCCACCACATATAAGATGTGACAAAAAACCCACCTTATAATTCCAATGAATGAAATAAGGAAAGTGTAAATATTGCAGAGAGAAGTGGGACCCAAGACACACATGTTGGTAAAAAGAGACCACTAAGAACCTATATCAATGTGAAGCAGAAGAGGAAGGCAAGTCAGACATTGAAGAATCTGACATAGAAGAAACATGTGACATCCGAAATCCTTCGTCATATTCCAAATATGAAGAAATACCAAAGATATCGATCGCAACCATAAAAGGAATACAACAACCACATTCATTAAAACTTAAAGGGGATATTTAAAATAACAATGTTGTTGTCCTATTCGACACAAGAAGTACTCATAATTTCATTGACATAAGTGTTGCAAAGAGGCTTTAACTTTTCATATATTCAGTACCTAAGATGAAGGTAGTGGTCACATCTGGAAACAAGATCGAAAAAGTGGGAAAATGCCACAAAGTTAAGCTGCAATTACAAAACTACAACCTTAAGTCATAATTTTATGCAGTACCCTTAGGAGGAGTTGATGTAGTTTTAGGAATTCAATGGATGCAAACACTAGCTACCTACTCATCCAACCACCAAGAACACTTTATAAAGTTTAGGTGGAAAGGAGAAAAATACAAGTTGCATGGGTTCCAACCCCCTCGCACACAAATTGTGTCATCCCACAAAATGGAGAAGCTAATTCGAAAGGGAGCACCAACATATGTCATACAATTACAATAGATGGAATTATTAACTTCAGAAGTGGTTAAACCAGGTCAACCAGAGATCCAAGGACTAATCCAAAATTACAAAAAGGTATTCGAAGATCTTCCCATGGAATTACCACCAGAAAGAAAGATCGACCATGTCATCAAAATAAAGTTTGGATAAATCCCCATCAATTTTAATCCCTATAGGTATCCACACCATCATAAGACATAAATTGAAATATTAATCTATGACTTGCTAAAGTGTGGAGTGATTACATAAAGGCAATGTTAGTTTTTCAACATTTAAGCTAGCATTATGATAAGATCTTTTCACTGAGAGAATAACAAGCACATCAATCACATAAGCACATCACAAGAGACAAGAGACACAAAGATTTTAGGAGGGGAAACCATAAATGGAGAAAACCCCTCAACTTCCTCTAAGATAGTATCACCACAAGATGTGATCCCAAAACAGTAAGATGACCTCCCAACACAACAACAGCCTTCTGTCTTCTGTCAAGCCCAAGAATTTCCTTCTCCAAAAGTGCGCCACACTTGAGAGAGCAAGTGATGTAATTCACAAGTGAGAAATAGAGAGACTCACCCTCTCTATTTATATTAGTCCGTTCACTTGAATTACCATTTCACACGTAGGCTCGACCTAATAATTACTACTCGAGCCTACACCTTAATTAGTGTATAATAACTCAAGTGCCCCATAACTGTGGGGACTTACCTAATGACTTGAAATGACTTGATTACATTATTAATCCTCCCGATTGGAACATCGGGGCATGACCACATGACTCAAATACATAATAGAAACATCCCGGAATAAACATCGGGTTACAATATATAAAATACATATAAGAATACATTCCGAAGTTACATATACATCAACACTCCCTCTTAACTAGGAAGGTATTCTTTCGACACAATTTTTCAGCACTGGTCTTCTTCTCTGTATAAGCTGGATCTTCTAAGTCATCTTCATCTTCAAGTCACCTTCATCTTCAAGTCATCTGGATCTGGATCATCTCTCAATCTGGATCATAAAAAAAAATGGCATCACTGGATCTAGATCATCACTCGATCTTGATCAACATCACTGGACTGGATCTGGATCATCACTCGATCTGGATCATCTCTCTGGATAGGATCTGGATCATCTCTCTGGACAGGATCTGGATCATCTCTCGATCTGGATCATCACTGCTGGATCTATATCATCACTTGATCTGGATCTCTCAGAGTCATCATAACTGGATCTGGATCATAGCTCGATCTGGATCTCCTCTGGTCATCATCATGTGTGTACTATCTCGTCATAGGAATTTCTATAGAGCCAGCCCTTTTTCATGCTGGATGTAGGCCCACCACCTGCAGGTCTTTATCATCACTGGCCATACTGTGGAATCCTCAGGACTTATTACGTGCGTCACAAAACCTCGAAAGAGCATCCCAGGCTGTTACGAGCACACAGCTCTACCTATAGGATCTCCCAGGGCTCCGAATTACATGTGGTCATGGAAAAACCTCGCAAGAGCATCCCAGGACTGATTACGGGCACACATCCCAACCTAACGGATCTCCCAGGGAACCGAATTACATGCCATAGGACAAAACCTCAAAAGAGCATCTGCCAGATATCCCAGGGAACCGCATTACATGCCATAGGAAAAACCTCGAAAGACTATCTGCAGATCTCCCAGGGCTCCGAATTACATGTCCTCCCAGAGCAAAACCTCGAAAGAGCATTTGCCAGATGTCCCAGGGCACCGAATTACATGCCATAGGCAAAACCTCGAAAGACCATCTGCAAATCTCCCAGGGCACCGGATTACATGCTCATTTGCACAACCTAACTGAGTGTTCCTGGTAACTGACCAGGTGCCTCCATTCCTAGAATGGCAGTTGCCCTTACATCTGTCCTGCTTGATAAAATGGCCAACACTTATATCTGACATTGAAGGAACTAAATCCTTTAGCCATGAACAGAATGGCTCTGCCCTTAGATCTGACCTGCTCGTCAGAATGGCACAATCCCATCCAATGATGGGAGACTCTCAACTCCAACGAGGAGAGATTTCTGCACTTACATCTGCCATGGAAGGAACTAAATCCTTTAGCCATGCACAGAATGGCTCTGCCCTTACATCTGACCTGCTCGTCAGTATGGCACAATCCCATCTAATGATGGAAGACTCTCAACTCCAACGAGGAGAGATTTCTGCACTTACATCTGCCATGGAAGGAACTAAATCCTTTAGCCATGCACAGAATGGCTCTGCCCTTACATCTGACCTGCTCGTCAGAATGACACAATCCCATCTAATGATGGAAGACTCTCAACCATAATGAAGAGAGATTTATGCACTTACATCTGACATGGAAGGAACTAAATCCTTTAGCCATGAACAGAATGGCACAGCCCTTACATCTGACCTACTCGTTAGAATGGCTCTCAATCTCAGCACTCATATCAGTCATGGAAGGAACCAATCCTCTCACCATGACAGAATGGCTCAGCCCTTACATCTGACCTTCTCGTCAGAATGGCTTTGGATCTCTAGCACTCATATCTGACATGGAAGGAACTGAATCCTCTCACCATAACAGAATGGCTCAGCCCTTACATCTGACCATGGAAGGAACCAATCCTCTTACCATGTCAGAATGGCTCTGGGTCTCATCACTGTCTCTGGGAGGAAGCCTCGATCTGGAGAACACCAAGTCTCTCTCTGAAGTACTCAAACTTCAGCCTAGCCAATGGCTTCGTCAATACATCAGCTATCTGTTCCTCCATCGCAACATACAGGAGCTTCACTGCTCCTCTCTGCACCATATCCCTGATATAGTGATACTTGCTC
>LPNX010951251.1:826836-866796 GCA_001517045.1 Pseudotsuga menziesii | reverse complement strand
ATTTTCTTCAGAGAGATCATATACTTCTAGGCTTGGAAGTTGTCAACTTCTGCAAGCTTTTCACTAAGCTGATGTGATATATCATATTGAAATGAGAACTTCAAATGGAAATATCAAAGGATTAGATCTTACCGATTTGAGGTGTCTGTCCTTGTCCCGGAGTTCGTTGATCTAGGGTTTGTCACAGAAACCCTAATTTTCAAAACTTGGAATATTTCAGATCTGATTGGATGAACAGATAGATCTCTTCAAATGGAGCTGTCTAATGTACTCCTTTTCTGAAAACAGTGAAGGGAAACTCCCGGAACAGGAAGCCCTAATTTTCTGATTTCTTCTGCAGAAATTCTTGTTACTGTTTCTGTGATATCTCCGAAATTACAAATCTTCTATGTCCGCAATTTCTCATTGAGGTAACCTCGCATGTACCTGATCCAACACCATAGGTTTCATCAGAATTGGTTTCACCATTTGGTATTTATGATCCTTTTCCCAAGGTGACCTGTTACAGGACTGTTCAGAACAGTGAATTTGTATGGAATGCCACGTGTCACTGGTTCATCTTCTAAGTCTGACCTTTGGACCACAGAAATTAAAGTCTGTGCCCTTTCTGGAACATCTTCAGGAATTCCATTTGGAGCTCTATAGCCCAAGATATTGCAGATCTCCCCAGGTGTCCTGTTTATGGATGATTTCTGGAAGAGGATGGAACCCTATCTTGGAGAGATCATATCTCCTAGAATATAGCGAATCAGAGGTGGAAATTTGGACAAAGTGTTTATTAGGATTTTATATTCGGCCCCTGCAATTTTCAGCTTCTGAGACTTCTCCAATCTCAGAATATAGCGACTGTACCAAAACTTAGCAGTTTTAGTATTTAGGGTTTCTCCTAGCTCAAGGTCAAACTAGGGTTTGACTTTCCCGGAGTTTCACCCAACCAAATTTATTGATCCAGGTCTCTAAATTTCGGTTTTTATGAGGAGAACAATCCTATTCTGGTCTCACCCAAAAATTTCTCTTCTGTAGAAAGCCCTAATTTCCACATCGAAACTGAAAATGCTTGAAATTGAATTCTGCATCGACAGAAAGATGCACCCTTCAATGGAGAGACATCCTAGCATACTTTTGCTGAAAATATGTGGAGGAAGATCCATAAAATAGGAATCCCTAGTTCCTGTAGCTGCACAATGTCTTCTTCTCAGGTTAGCTCTGATACCATGTTAGTTTTTCAACATTTAAGCTAGCATTATGATAAGATCTTTTCACTGAGAGAATAACAAGCACAGCAATCACATAAGCACATCACAAGAGACAAGAGACATAATGATTTTAGGAGGGGAAACCATAAATGGAGAAAAACCCTCAACTTCCTCTAAGATAGTATCACCACAAGATGTGATCCCAAAACAGTAAGATGACCTCCCAACACAACAGCAGCCTTCTGTCTTCTGTCAAGCCCAAGAATTTCCTTCTCCAAAAGTGCGCCACACTTGAGAGAGCAAGTGATGTACTTCACAAGTGATAAATAGAGAGACTCACCCTCTCTATTTATATTAGTCTGTTCACTTGAATTACCATTTCACACATAGGCTCGACCTAATAATTACTACTCGAGCCTACACCTTAATTAGTGTATAATAACTCAAGTGCCCCATAACTGTGGGGACTTACCTAATGACTTGAAATGACTTGATTACATTATTAATCCTCCCGATCGAAACATCAGGGCATGACCACATGACTCAAATACATAATAGAAACATCTCGAAATAAACATCGGGTTACAATATATAAAATACATATAAGAATACATTCCGAATTTACATATACATCAACAGTCAGAGCCCTTATGTTCCACCAGTAGTACTGGTATGAAAGAAGGATGGGTCATTTAGGCCATCCATTGACTACAGAGGACTGAACAAGATAACTATTAAATACAAATTTTCCCATTCCCTTCATCGATGAAATGTTGGACAAGCTTCATGGCATAAGGTACTTTTTGAAACTATATTTAAGATTGAGATATTATCAAATTAGAGTAAGGCTAGAAGATGTGGCAAAAATATTCTTATGGACCCATGAAGGACATTATGAGTTTAAGGTGATTCCTTTTGGGATAACTAACTCTACAATGACATTTCAAGCAACCATGAATAACTTATTTTAGACATTCCTAAGGAAGTTTGTATTAGTTTTTTCCAACAACATCCTCATATATAGTAAGACATGGAAGGACCATCTCGTACATATGGACCAAGTACGCTATATTTTAAAATCAAATTAGTTCTATGCTAACATGTCCAAATGCACGTTCGGTAAGGAAGAAGTGAAATATCTTGGTCATGCAATATCTAAAGAAGGAGTCAACATAGATCCAGAAAAAATAAAATCAATCATAGAATGTCCCAAACCTATTAACATCTCCAATTTAAGGGGATTCCTCAGGGTAACTGGATACTACAAAAGATTCATTCAAAATTATGTGCACGTAATTGCACCCTTATCCAACCTTCTAAAAAAGAATGCATTCTAGTGGAGTGAAGAATCAGATAAGTGTTTTGAATATTTGAAATGAATTATGTCCTCCACACCTATACTAGATACCCCATACTTTTCCAAACCATTTGTAATATAATGTGACGCTTCAAGTTATGGGTTATGAGTAGTACTAATGCAAGATGAACACTCGATAGACTTTGAGAGTAGGAAATAAACAAGCGAGAAAAAATGAAGTCTACATACTATAAGGAAATGTTGGAAATTATGTAGGCATTAGAAAAGTGGCAACAATACCTCCTAGGGGGGGAATTCATGATCCACACAGAACATGATAGTATTCAATAACTACTTCAATAGAAAACATTGTCAACGGAACAACATAAGTGGATAGAAAAAATTGTTGCTTTCAACATGGAAATAATACACAAAAAGGGGAAGGAACTTTGTAGTCACAGATGCACTCTCCAGAAAAGATGAGGATATTACCTCTTACTCCATTTTAGTGGCAATTCCAGAATGGCTAGATGAAATACGAAGTGAATACACCAAGGACCCAGAAACAAGCCCTATAATTAACAATTCCAAATATGACCCAAAGTTTGAATGGAAAAATGATATCCTTTGGTATAAAGGGATGATTTATTTAAAATCAAACTCTAAATTCAAGGCTAAGATAATGAACGAATCCTATGATTCACCAGCCGAAGGTCATGTGGGATTATTCAAATATTACTATAATGCAAGAAGATCATTTTTCTAGAAGGGGATGCAAAAATATATCCAACATTATGTGGAAGAATGTGACAAATGCCAATGGAACAAAAGCTAAAATATTTTAACCCAATGGTTACTTCACCCCCCGCACATTCCCAACCAAAAATGGGAAGAGATATCAAAGGACTTCATCGATAGGTTACCTCCATCGGGAGGAAAGTACAAAATATTTGTATTGGTTAATCGATTAACCAAATTTGCACACTTCATGGAAATAAAAATGATAGACACGGAAAAAAAAATTGCAAATATATTTCTCAAGAATATCTAAAAATTACATGGCTTCCCAAAAGTCATTGTGAGCAACAGAGATGCAAAATTTAATGTAAAATTTTGGAGGGAAGTTTTCAACAAGTGAGAATGTCACTCAATATTTGCTTGGCTTAGCACCCCCAAACGGATTGTCAAACAAAAGTTGTAAAAAAATTCTTAGAATCCTATCTACATTGTTTTATAAAAGATAAGAAAAACCACTGGTCTCAATGGTTACACATAGCAGAATGGTGGTACAACTCAATGTACCACACGTCCACAAAAATGACGCCCTTCCAAGCTTTATATGGGTATGAACCTCCAAATTGGAAGGAGTTGGTTCTAAGTGACACTAATATCCCAAAAGTAAGGAACCAACTAGATAAAAATCAAACAATGATTAAATTACTCAAGGATAACTTAGTCACGACACAAAATAGTATGACAAAACAAACATATCTACACAGAATAGAGAGATAATTTTAAGTAAGAGACTAGGTGTTTGTAAGAGTCCAACCCAATAAATAGGTATATCTTAAACAAGGAGGAGAAAAAAGGTGGCCCCAAAATTCTATGGACCATACCAGATCACCAAGAAGATTAGTCAAGTTTCGTTTGAATTACACTTACCTAATAAAAATCGTATCCACAATGTCTTCCATGTATCATGTCTGAAAAAAAATTGGGACTACATCAGACGGTGCAAACAGTACTTCCCATGTTAAATGATGAAGTAAGGGTCATTTTGGAACTAGAGGTGATCATTGCAACCCAAGAAATAAGAATTCGTTCTCGAACACTCAAGGAATATCTCATTAGGTGGAAATTTTTTCCATATGAAGATGCAGCATGGGAGACAAAACAATTTCATCAACAATACCTGTATTTACCATGGCTTTGAGGACAAATCGTTCTAAAAGACGACGGTATTGTTATGTATTTAAGTATTTAAGAACAAATATTTTTAATATTAAATGTAATATTATGTAGGGTCACACATGTTTATTGAAACAATGTCTTTAGGCCTATAAAAGGTATTTTATCTCTTATTGTAAGATCATCATTCTAATATATCAATAATTATTTCATGGCTTATTCGATTCATTTGTGGGTTCATAAATCAGTTCACTCTAGTGAAGTTCTTATGTAGCCAAAATAAAAAACTATAGATGATGCAGTTGTAATAGGTATTGAACAAGGAGGGATATATGTCAAACTAAAAGGGCATACAGACTCATCTTTCATAGCTTGCAATATTAGTCCATGTGAACTATGGAATATAAGACTTGTTTATGTGAACTACAAAGCATTACCAATTTGAGCAAGGTAGTAACATGTCTACCAAAAATATAGATAAACAATGAAGGGGTATGCAAAGGATGTGCTCAAGAGAAAAACACCAAGGATCCATTTCCAAGTAGTAATAGTAAAGCAAAAGGGATCCTAGAGATTTTCCACTTATATGTGTGTAGACAATTTTGAACTACTTCCTTAAGTGGGTATGTCTATTATGTTTCTTTTATTGATGACTACTCATGTAATACTTTGATTGGAAAGATGAAGTATTTGAAAAGTTCAAAGAGTTCAAATATCTTTTGGAGAATCTCTCTGAAAACAAGATTAAGATATTAAGATCAAATAACGGAGGAGAATTAACTTCAAATGAATTCAAGGACTTCTGCAAAGAAGATGGGATTAAGAGGGAGCTTACTACACCCTATAATCCTCAACAAAATGGAGTAGTAGAAAGGAAGAATAGATCTATCATGGAAGAAGTCAAATCTATGATTCATGATCAAGATCTACCCATGTATTTATGAGTTGAAGCAACAAAGACCACAGTCCATGTTCATAACAAATTGTCCCATAGTGCACTTAAAAACAAAACTCCAAAAGAAATGTTTATCGATGAGAAGCCTGAAGTTAGACACCTGAAGATATTTGGTTTTCCTGTTTACCTACATGTTCCCAATGAAAAATGATAAAATTTAGACCCCTCAAGGAAGAAGGGAATATTTGTTGAATATATTGATTTGTCGAAAACATACAAAATCTATATTCCAGGTTTGTTGGAGTCATTATCCAGCCCACACTTATTTATTTGGCTAATTTGGCCTAATTTACCACTTATCCTAAGTTATTGGCTCGAATATGTGACTGTATCATCAATTGGATCATCCTCCTTCAATCAGGGAGCCTAATTGAGTCTTCTCCTTCAATCGAGGATAGCAACTAAGATTCCTACTTCAATTAAGGAGCAAATTTGGGTTGATCTACATGACCTAAGCACCCCAAATCAGTTAACGGATTGTTGTTCCACCTACTTTTAGTTAAATTGCAGTTGTAAAAGTGCCTCCATCATTTTTCCTATTTTTGATAAATTCCAGTCAACTGGAGTGATTAAAGGCACCTCCAACAAATTTTGGTGACTCACACTAGTACATATGGCTCAAAAGCTCCATGAAATATTACCACAAATAAGTTAAAATCAAAATTTTTGTGTATAAACAGATACAAATTTTGAGAAAAAAAATTTGGACCTCGATAATCATCTCTATAGCGACGCACATAAAGGTTCATTTCTATAGCGACAATAGTTCATTGGAATATTGATGAAATCACATAGTTTGTTGCTATATCGACAATTATCGCCAAAACATAAAATTTCATCATAGTAATGGTCATTGGATGTTAAGAGACAAACAAAATGTCACTATCATCATCATCATCATCATCATCTTAATTTTTATCATCAGTATAATCATCAACGTCATCATTAGCATCATCATCATCCTCATCATCATCATCATCATCATCATCATCATCATCGTCATCATCATCATTGTCATCGGCATCATCGTCACCATCACCATCATCATCACTGTCGTCATCATCATCATCATCATCACCACCACCATCATCACTGTCATCATCACCATCATCACCATCATCATCAACATCATCACCGTCATCATCACCATCATCATCGCCATCATCATCGCCATCATCCTCATCATAATCATCGACATATTTATCTTCATCATCATCATAATCATTTTCATCTTCAACCTCGTCATCAACATCATCACCACCACCACCATCATCAGCATCATCATCACCGTCATCATCACAACCGTAAAAGGTCATCATAGTAACGGCCATTGGATGTCAAGAGGCAAAGAGCATGTCACTGTCATCATCATCATCATCATCATCATCATCATCATATTCAGTGTTATCATCAGTATAATCATCAGCGTCATCATTAGCATCATCATCATCATCATCCTCATCATCATCATCATCATCATCACCGTCATCATCATCATTGTCATCGACATCATCGTCACCATCACCATCATCATCACCATCATCATCATCATCACCGTCATCATCACCATCATGACCGTCATCATCACCATCATCAATTTCATCATCACCATCATCACCGTCATCATCACCATCATCATCATCGACATATTCATCCTCATCCTCATTATAATCATTGCCATATTCACTCTCATCATCATCGTCATCATCATCATCATCATCACCATCATCACCGTCATCATCACCATCATCACCGTCATCATCACCATCATCACCATCATCACCATCATCATCACCATCATCATTGCCATCATCCTCATCATCATCAACAACATATTCATCCTCATCCTCATCATAATCATTTTCATCTTAACCCTCATCATCATCATCACCACCATCATCGTCATCATCATCATCATCATCATCATCATCGACATCATCATCGTCATCGTCATCGTCATCATCATCATCATCATCATCATCATCATTGCCATCATCCTCATAATCATCATCATTGACATATTCATCTTCATCTTCATCATAATTATCATCATATTCATCCTCATCATTAGCGTCATCATCATCATCGCCATCATCGTCGTCGTCATCATCATCATCATCATCACCATCATCACTATCATCATCATCATCATTGTTATCATCATCATTAGCATCAACATCATAATTGTCATCATCATCATCGACATCATTATTGTCATCATCATCATCATCATCATCATCACCACCGCCACCACCACCACCACCACCACCATCATCATCATCACCATTATCATCACCATCATCATCATCACCATCATCCTCATCCTCATCATAATCATTTTCATCTTCATCCTCATGGTCATCATTAGCATCATCATCACCATCATCATCACCATCATCATCATCATGATCAATACTATCATCATCCTCATCATCATCATGTTCATCATCTTCATGTTCATCATCATATTCAATCATCATCTAATAAATCTTAATCTCTCTACAATTTCTACAAGTGTTAAATGAATGGTAAAAGCATTGGAAGTGTCTTCACCTTTATTTTTTCCATCATCAAAGTGAAATAAATATAAGAAATCATATTAGAAAAAAAAAGGAAAACAAGTTTAAAATCATCAAGAGATTCCAAAATCCTTCATATGATTTCTCTTTTCTCACCTTCAAGGGGTTGTCAAGAAAATATAAATATTTAATTTCCATTTTCATGGTCATCTTCATCAAAATCAAATTGTGCCTTTTCTAGTTTGTTGGCAAGTATGGTTTTGTCCCTTCTATTTTCCTTTTACCAACTATATATATTTTTCTTATTTAGTATGAGTCGCAATTATGGTATGTTGAGTTTTAGATCATTTTTACTTTGAGCATGGGGATATTCAAGTCATGCAAAGTTTAATTTGCTTCATTTCCATCCTTTGTAAATAATAGGCCCAACTTGTCATATGGTAATCTATGACTAGTCCAATTGTGCACCTTTACGTTACTAATAGTTCCTTTCCATGAGCGTACCATGTAAATCTACTAAATAAACAATGTAAACCCAAATATATCATTAATTGTAGATAACTAGAATATGTTATCGTGGTCTGGTTATAATACATTTGATACAAGGTCTCTCTAAATTCCTTTATCAATACAATTATGGTGGCCTATTTATACAATTTTAGAAAGTGTTGCTTATCATTTTGGAAAGTGTCAAATTCCCTTCAATATTCACTAATTCAAGTTTGATGATGATTATGATGATGGCGATTATGACAATGACGATGGTGACTATGAAGACAATTATGATGACAACGATGACATTGATGATGAGGAAGAGGATGATGATGAGGAGGATGGGGATGATAAAGATGGTGACCGTTATCTCCCAAAATAAATTTATTTTCATAGTATGAAAAATTTGATTCATGTAATGAAAGATCTGAGTATGACCGACAAATTGAAAGCCTTTGTTTTTTATATGGTTGAAAATTTTAAAATTTATAGCTTTCAGTGGCTTAGGCGAGGCTTTTTATAGCTCATTAGCCACCGAAAAGCTATGTTTCGGTGGCTAGATGGTTGAATGCGAGATAAAGGTGAACCACCGAAGTTGGTCCGAGCAAGCATAATTAAAATAACCCTTTCAGTGGCTTAGGCGAGACTCCAAAAGACTCATTATCCACTGAAAAGAGTTGCTTTTGACAGCTTAGAGAGAAGACCAGGAAGGATTTTAACCGCTGAAAGCAGGCAGCGAGCAACATTGGCAAAGGTGCATTCGGTGGCTTAGGCGAGACTTGAAACAACTCATTAGCCACCGAAAGGTGATACTTCCGGCAGCTTACCTAACAATTCAACGCACATTCTAACCACTGAAAGCAGGAAGATAAGCATCGGGAAAAAGGTGCTTTCAGTGGTTTAGGCGAAATCTAAGGCATTTCATTAGCCACCGAAAGGACGGGTTTTCAGCAGTTAAAACAAGTTTTTTGGCGAGGCCATTATCTACCGAAAGCCATATTTTTGGTAGCTAGCTGACAAACTCATGGAGGCTATTAACTACCGAAAAGGCAAAGTGAGGAAATGATTATAAAAAAGTCAAATCCAACCCCATCAGCAAAATGAACAATTAGTGGAGGGCGTGACAAACCACTGAAAAGACTTGGGCTTGCATAAACCGCATGTGTAAATGAGTTAAAAAGGTAGTTATGAAACTAGCAAATTACTGATATAACTATAAATCCTTAGTCTCCTTCCTCCTGTCCAAAAGAACAACAAAAATCCCATCGAATACCCTGGCTGATGTGTGATATGATTGCTTGGGAAAGGAGATCAAGAGGATCAGCTGCTGCCATCACTTTATGATCTCCGTGTCCTTCATGACAGCACAAATCTTCATAATCAGTGCCAAGAGACTCCAACAAATTTCATCTTCGAGTTTATCATTCTTCTCCACCAGAAAAACTATCTCTGAGGAAGCAGCCTGCTAACACACTATATACAGAACTGAGAATTATTTTGCAGGTACCCAGAAGAGGCACTCATCAATATGAGGAAGGGAGGACCTGCTCTTAGGCAGGAGCTAGGTGATATTAGTTACTTAGAAGCACATACAGAGGTTTGTAAACTCTTCCAAGAGGTTGGCTGCTACAAGTTTTGTGAAAAGATACAAGGCTCCCATCAGCAGGTGGCTGAAGCATTTTCCCTCTCATTTGATGGTTCAAAAGCAGTCATAGGAAAAGAGGAGTTTCACATAGATGAAGCCCTAATCACTAAGGTGACATAACTCCCTGGCACAGGAGAAAAATGGTTCAAGACCACCATACCAAAAGATGTAGAATTTAGGTCTTACCTAAAGCCTGAGCATAGAGGAGTGGTGTGGAAGAAGAGTGTGCCATCATCATGGCTGGAAGAGAAGTGGCAACAATTGCTGAAGGCCATTGTGGTCTACCTAACCTGTGAAAGAAGATATAACAGATCCATGATCTACCATTTAAAGTTAATGAATCACTTCACAAGTAAAATCCCTCTCAATTTTCCCTTTTACTTACATAGAAGTCTGGGAAAGATGGCACACCAAGTGAAAGCCCAGCCATCCAAGATTGCTGGCAGGCTATCCCACCATATCCTTATCCAACTATTGGTCCAGGAGTTGCTGAAAAGAAGGAATATTCCATGGCATTATTTTCTATTTTGGAATGGATTTGAGATAGGCCTTCATCCAGAAGAGAAAGGGAAGTCTCATGCCAAGAATTCCAGCACACTGAGTGGGAGAAGAAGGAGGAGGGATATATCCCTAGCAGTAGTAGCAGAACATCCACCCTCCTCTTCCAAAACCAAGAAGGTAAAAAGGAACTTGGACTTTAGTGAGAAGGGCCAGGAGGTTGAAACACACAATGAAAATATTCTAAATCTACCCTACTCAGATTTTGAAGAGGATCAAGAGGAAGGTGCAAACCTAGCTCTGCAAATTGTACCAGTGGCTGAAGCACTACCCTCCCCCACACCAAAGGAGCAAGAGGAACCAATAGAGAGGGCTTCCTCCAGCAAGACTAAAACTTAAAAGACAAATCAATTACTAAGGAAAATTTATGAGATGGAGAAATTGGAAAGGGAAATAAAGAAGAATAATGCTGCATTGACCATCAGAAGCAAGCTACTACATAAGTCTTACCTGGAGCAGAGAGAAAGATATGCTTTCTTAAAGAGGCTGAACACAAGGTACCTAAAGGACAATACTATATTGTACAGGATGATTAGGCTCCAAATAATACAACTGAAGGAAGCTAAGGCAAACCTTAGCAGCCACCCCACCTTGGAAACTCTAGCTGAGACTGCAGTTAGCCTTCAACCTCCTAAAACTAGCCAGGGTGCTATTGACCCTCCTAGCACAGAGCCTGCTGAAGAAGAAAGCTAAGCAAACAGGCTAACAGGGATATTTTTGAGGAAATCCTAATAATTTTTGCAAAACAGGGCTTTCAGTGGCTTAGACAGATGCTGGGGCAGTCCATTAGCCATCGAAAGTGCCACTTTCAACAGCTAATGGTTTTGATAGACTGGCCTCTTAGCCATCGAAAGCAGACAAAGGATTAAAATCAAAATTTGGCATACAGGACCAGTTTTTGGAGAATATACATGGCTCAGGGACATAGGCTGAGGATGAAGGGCGCAGAGCAAATCATCAAGAAAAAGCCTATTTTAGTTTTAATATGACATTACAAGTAGAAAGGGTCACCAACACCTAGATATCAAGAGAAAACAATGGATTAACCAGCAAAGGGATAGTAGCAGTAATTGTTAGCAGTTACCTCAGTTATCTGAAGGTTCATTTAGTGAACTAATTCTTCAATTAGTTAGACAAGTAGTTAATTAGGGTTTTTTAACGTAAATTGCAAAAAACTATTATTTTTTTTATTTTTGTAAAAAACAGATCCATGTTTTTAGGATCTGTATATTTTGTAAAGGCTATAAAGCCTAAGACTTATTTTATGAAAAAGGTTCGACTTCGGGGATTTATAGACCTATATTATTGTCAGATTCTCATTTTTCTCATGATTGAATATAAGCTCTTTTGTTATAATTTGTTTAGCCTCCATTTCTATGTTTACTGTGCTTATGCCTGAATGTGTATTTAGGTTCAATTCAAGTTTATTAATGACTAATAGTTGTCATCCTATTGGCATGTTAATGTGATTTGAATTATAAGTACCATCCTTATCATGATTTAGCCATTTATATGCATCTATTTTTGTGTGTAAATCTGCCAGCTTGATGAGTTCTCCATCCCTACACCTTATTGTCAACTTCTGAGCAGTTGTAACTAAAAGCCTTGTAATTATGTAAGTTTCATGCATGTCTTGGGAGTGGAAGGTCATATAAGTCACCTAACTTGATCCATATTAGAAAACCCTAAAAAACATTGTAAGTTACCAGGAATCCTCAAGCTACAACCTAGAGGAGTTTCCTGGAGTGATAACAAATTGGCGTCATTGCCGAGGAGAGGAGACCGAAGCTCAGCTTCCTTGGGAGATGGCATAGATCCTTGCTTTGATGATAGACAAAGATTGGACACTATTCTAGTTGTAATCATCTATATAGTGACTCCATTGAAATAAGGTGGCTTCAAGAAGACCAAGTACCAGAGAAAACCCTAAAGGGACACCAGCAACACCTGTTTCAGATCCAAAAGAGATCTTGAGAAGAGCTAGGGCTTCACTAAGGCAGACCAGCAGTGCTGCACAGGAAGCTACATCATGTATTTCAAGAAATATTTCTGCTATTATTTCTTCTGCTGAAACATACAATCTCAAGAATTTATAAATACATCAAAAAAATTTAGGGTTGAGGAATCTTCAAGCACTTTTTCTTGTGAAGATCTCATCCCTGGCGACTCCATGAAGGACTTCAGTGGCGACTCCACAATATAAAGACGTCAAAAGCATTTGTTTCTCTTTTGGCTTAGAGGTTTGCACCTCTTGACTTCTCTTCCGTTCTTGGTTTCCCACATCCAATACCTGATATGTCTGAATGGGGAGATTTTTTACCTGTCTTCAAAGAGGAGGAAGAAGACAGTCCCGCAGAACACCTCCTCAAGTTTCATGAATGCATGGATCTATTAGATCAGCAGCATGAATGTGTTCATATGAATATGTTCATGTATTCATTAAAAGGTGATGCACGTCAGTGGTATTTTTCTTTACCTCCTTCCAATATTTCATCATTGAAGGATTTTCACAAAGCATTCACTGAGCACTGTAAAAGGTACTATTAAGATGAGTTTGCACTTGATAATTGTTGTGAAGAATATAAGTTGCATTCTTAGGATGGAAAGGATGCTAATGATGAAGAAGAATATTTTAAGTTTTGTGAGGATTTGTCCACTTATGGAATTTATTTTAGTTCTACTTTTCAGCAAAGATATGATCAGAGACATATGCATGTTGTGGTTAATGATAACTATGAAGAGTATGTTGCAATAGGGGACACCTCTCATTGTGATCAAGATATTAATGATATTCAGAATGTTAACCATAATATAGATTCTTTTGACTTTGTACCAAATGCATCTGCTGACTTAGGGTGTCAAGAAGATCAGTTTGTCCCCTTTGGAAACCCAAAAGATAATGAGCAGATTGAAGGAACAACATGTAACAAATTTGGATCTGCATCAAATACTAAAGGTAGCCCTCAATTTTCTGATTTGCAAACAAAGGAAGAATGCAACAGATATGAAGAGGAAGATGATGATCTGAAAAGTCCAGAACAGCAGGGCATAACTCATCCTTCCCAATCAGAGGTTGAGCAATCTACAGTTAACGTAGTGATCACTGAAGCATCCAGCAGCAGCATTTCATTAAGTTGGAACAACAGCATAAAAAGGTATTTCTTGTTGGATTTTATGACCCTATTGCTGACTATCTAGAACTTATGAACAGCATAGATATCAAAATATTTTTTTCAGATGATAGCTGGTTCTTTCAACCTTCGAAACTACATTGTTGCATGCTAGGGTTTCATTTATTTTTTGGGTCAAGATCAAGGATAAGTTCAGTATATCAACTTCTGGCCTGGCTTCATTGGAAGCATGATGTCACGTGATAAAAAGACTCTACCGATTAGAATTAGGAGTAGGATTACATAGGAAAATAAGCTCTTAATATGAGCAGCTAGGTCATTTTTAGTTGTTTTCATGAATAAGCAAAGTGGGCTACAGGAAGATTGCAGAATTTGGAAGGGGAAGAGGTATTTGATGGCCTAGTGAATGGGTGTTTTTTGAAACTTTACTTTGTTTGAGGCTTAGAGGCCTTATTATTGTAAATTAGTAGATAGTAGTTTGTTTTTTCTTATAGAATAAACACCATGCCCAATGGAACAGTAAATGATAGTGTTAAGATTTTAGTTGCTTTTAAGGAAAGGCATTTTGGTCTAGGATTCTTGGGACCTCACTGGGAGGTTCCCATCCCCAAGTAGGATTCAGATGTTATCTCCCAAAATAAATTTATTTTGATAGTATGAAGAATTGGATTCATGTAATGAAAGATCTAAGTATGACTGACAAATTGAAATCCTCTGTTTTTTATATGGTTGAAATTTTTAAAAGTTATAGCTTTTGATGGCTTAGGCAAGGATTTTTATAGCTCATTAGCCACCGAAAAGCTATGTTATGGCGGCTAAATGGTTGAACGCGGGATAAAGGTGAACCACCGAAAGTGGTCCGAGCAAGCAAAATTAAAATAACCCTTTCACTGGCTTAGGCAAGACTCCAAAAGACTCATTAGCCACCGAAAAGGGTTTCTTTCGGCAGCTTAGAGAGAAGACCAGGAAGGATTTTAATCGCCAAAAGTAGGCAGCGAGCAACATTGGCAAAGGTGAATTCGGTGGCTTAGGCGAGACTCGAAATAGCTCGTTAGCCACCGAAAGGTGATTCTTCTAGCAGCTTACCGAAAAATTCAATGCACATTTTAACCACCGAAATCAGGAAGATAAGCATTGGGAAAAAGGTGCTTTCGGTGGTTTAGGAGAAAGCTCGAGCATTTCATTAGCCACCAAAAGGACAAGTTTTCGATAATTAAAATAGGTTTTTTGGCGAGGCCATTATCCGCCGAAAGCAATATTTCACCGCAACGATGGGATGAAGGTTTTGGTGGCTTAGGAGAAAAAGATATCACTTAATTAGCCACTGAAAACCATCTTTTCGGTAGCTATATAACAAACTCTCGGAGGCTATTAACCACCGAAAAGGAAAAGTGAGGAAATGGTTAGAAAAAAGTCAAATCCAACCTCATTAGCAAAATGAACAATCAGTGGAGGGCGTGACAAACCACCGAAAAGGCTTGAGCCTACATAAACCACATGTATAAATGAGTTAAAAAGGTCATTATGAAACTGACAAAGGACTGATATAACTAGAAACCCTCAGTCTCCTTCCACCTGTCCAAAAGAATAGCAAAAATCCCACCAAATACCATGGCTAATGTGTGATATGATTTCTTGGGAAAGGAGATCGAGAGGATTAGTTTCTACCATCAATTTATGATCTCAGCGTCCATTATGACAGTACAAGCCCTCATAATTAGTGCCAAGAAACTCGAGTAAATTTCATCTTCGAGCTTATCATTCTTCTCCACTAGAAAAGCTATCTTTGAGGAAGCAACCTCCTAATACACTGTATACAGAACTGAGAATTATTTTGCAAGTACCCAGGAGAGGCACTCATCAAGATGAAGAAGGGAGGACCTGCTCTCAGGAAGGAGCTAGGTGATATCAATTATTTAGAATCATATCTAGAGGTCTGTAAACTCTTCCAAGAGGTTGGCTGCTACAAGTTTTGTGAAAAGATACAAGGTTCCCATCAGCAGGTGGCTGAAGCATTTGACCTCTCATTTGATGGTTCAAAAGCAGTCATAGGCAAAGAGGAGTTTCACATAGATGAAACCCTGATCACTGAGGTGACAGAACTCCCTGGCACATGTGAAAAATGGTTCAAGACCACCATACCAAAAGATGTAGAATTCAAGTCTTACCTAAATTCTGAGCATATAGGAGTGGTGTCGAAGAAGAGTGTTCCATCATCATGGCTGGAAGAGAAGTGGTAACAACTGTTGAAGGCCATTATGGTCTACCTAAACTGTGAAGGAAGATATAATAGAGCCATGATCTACCATTTAAAGTCAATGAATCACTTCACAAGTAAAATCCCTCTCAATTTGCCCTTTTACTTACACAGAAGTTTGGGAAATATGGCACACCAAGTGAAAGCCCAGCCATCCAAGATTGCTAGCAGGCTATCCCACCATGGCCTTATCCAGTTATTGGTCCAGGAGTTGCTGAAAAGAAGGATGTGGCATGGCCTTATTTTTTGTTTTGGAATGGATCTGAGACAGGCCTTCAGCCAGAAGAGAAAGGGAAGTCTCTTGCCAAGAATTCCAGCACACCGAGTGGGAGAAGAAGGAGGAGGGCTATATCCCCAGCAGTAGCAGTAGAACAACCACCCTCCTCTTCCAAAACCAAGAAGGTAAAAAGGAACTTGGACTTCGGTGAGAAGGGCCAGGAGGTTGAAACACACAATGAAAATATCATAAATCTACCCTACTCAGATTCTGAAGAGGAGCAAGAGGAAGGTGCAGACCTAGATCTGTAAATTGTACTAGTGTCTAAGGCACTACCCTCCCCCACACCAAAGGAGCAAGAGGAGCCAACAGAGAGGGCTTCCTCCAACAAGCCTAAAACTCAAAAGATAAATCGATTACTAAGGCAAATTTATGAGATGGAGATATTGGAAAGGGAAATAAAGAAGAATAATGTTGCATTGACCAGCAGAAACAAGTTGCTACATAGGTCTTAACTGGAGAAAAGATAAATATATGCTTTCTTAAAGAGGCTGAATACAAGGTACCTAAAGGACAATACTAGATTGTATAGGATGATTAGGTTCCAAATATTACAACTGAAGGAAGCTAAGGTAAACCCTAGCAGCCACCCCACCTTTGAAATCCTAGATGAGGCTACAGTTAGCCTTCAGCCTCCTGAAACTAGCCAGGGTGTTGTTAACCCTCCTAGCACGGAGCCCGCTGAAGAAGAAAGCTAACAAACAAGCTTACAGGGCCATTTTTGAGGAAAACCTAATAATTTTTGCAAAACAGGGCTTTCGATGGCTAAGGTAGACGTTGGGGCAATCCATTAGCCATGGAAAACGCCACTTTCGGTAGCTAATGGTTCCGATAGACTGGCCTCTTAGCCACCGAAAGAAAATAGAGGCTTAAAATCAAATTTTGGCATACAGGACCGGTTTTTTGTGAATATAAATGGCTTAAAGACATAGGCTAAGGATCAAGGGCACTAAGGAAAGCATCAAGAAAAGGCATGTTTCAGTTTTAATATGACATTACAAGTAGAAAGGGTCACAAACACCTAGCTATTAAGAGAAAACAATGGCTTAACCAGTAAAGGGCCAATAGCAGTAATTGTTAGCAATTACCTCAGCTATCTAAAGGTTCATTCAATGAACTAATCCTTCAATTAGTTAGACAAGTAGTTAATTAGGGTTTTTTAACCTAATTTGCCAAAAACTATTAATTTGTTTATTTTTGTAAAAAACAGATCCAAGTTTTCAGGATTTGTATATTTTGTAAAGGCTATAAAGCCTAAGACTTATTTTATGAAAAAGGTTTGACTTCAGAGATTTATAGACATATACTATTGTCATCTTCTCATTTTCCTCATGATTGAATATAAGCTCTTTTTTTATAATTTGTTCAGCCTCCATCTCTAGCTTTACTGTGCTTATGCCTGAATTTGTATTTCAGTTAAATTCAAGTTTATTAATGACTGATAGTTGTCATCATATTGGCATGTTAATGTGATTTGAATTATAAGTACCATCCTTATCATGATTTAACCATTTATATGCATCTGTTTTTGTGTGTAAATCGGCCGGCCTGATGAGTTCTCCATCCCTGCACCTTATTGTCAACTTCTGAGCAGTTGTAACTAAAAGCCTTTTAATTGAGTGAGTTTCATGCATGTCTTGAGAGTGGAAGGTCATATAAGTCACCTGACTTGATCCATATTAGAAAACCCTAAAAAACATTGTAAGTTACCAGGCATCCTCAAGATGCAACCTAGAGGATTTTCCTGGAGTGATAACCTAGAAGATAGCTTTAATTATTCCTTTCCAGGAAAGGAATTTTGGTCTAGGGTTCTTGGGACCTCACAGGAAGGTTCTCATCCTCGAGTAGGAGCAAGATGTTATCTCATAAATAAAATTTTCAATAAGTTCACTCAAAACAATTTATTTTTTTATCACTAATGAAGGTTTCAGGCCATATTATGAAAGATATTGGGATGACTGACAATGCTAGGATATTTGATGTTCTGTTTTTAAGAAAATTTGAAAGTTTTAGCTTTTGGTGGCTTAGGTGAGTTTTTCAACAACTCATTAGCCACCGAAAATCTCACCTTTCAGCAGCTAACAATTTTAACACAGGACCATGTTAACCACCAAAAGTCTGCTGATCACGTTTTTATGAATTTTTGGGAAAAGGAATTTTGGTGGCTTAGGCGAGCTTTCCAATAGCTCATTAGCCACTGAAAATCCTTGGTTTTGGCATCTTAGTAGGTGATTGAAGGAGGGTACCAACCACCGAAAGCAAGTGAAATGTGTTGGGGAAAAAGCCCGCTCAAAAAACTCAAAAAACAGGTTTCTGTGGCTAATCATGGTTTCAAAATGGTCTCTAAGCCACTGAAAGCAGACTTTCGGTAGCTAAGACCGAAATTTCAGGACACTCTAAGCCACCGAAAGGGGCATTTTACTATGAAAAGGCATCATTTTAAAACAGTGATTATGAGTGATTCGAGAATCATTTTGCAAAAATATCATATTTTTTTGTTCCCAGCATATTAGAGAACAATAACCTCTCTCAGTTTTCCTACAAGTATTGTATATTGGGAAAATCGATACCATCTCTGAGCCCTAATTTTTGGATCTCAGAATTTCCCTGTTTTACACATGTTTTTGAAATACAAGTCTCAGGGAAGATGAAAACGAATTTCCAAAATCTGAGAGACATTTTTTCTCACAACAAACCAATGTACAAAAACATATTTAATTTTATACACAGGTGTCACATATTTGAAGGACCAAATCCATCTCTGAGCCCCAATTTTTTAGCAGTTTGGCCAAATTTCTAGGGAAAAAGTTGACCTAATAGGGAAGGTGTGCTTCGGTTTTACTCTGACATAACAGTAGAAAAGGTCACCAATACTTAATTGTCAAAGTGAAATAGTGACTTAACCAGCAGAGGACCAGTGGCAGTGATTGCCAGTACTTTCTTCAGTTATCAGAAGGTTCAAGCAGTGAAATAATTCTATAGTTAGTTAGACAAGTAGTTAATTAGGGATTTTTAACCTAATTTTACAAAAAACAATTATTTTGTATATTTTTGTTAATCAGATCCAAGTTTTTAGGATCTGAGTATTTTTGTAAATGCTATAAAGCCTAAGACTTATTTTATTGAAAACGTTCGACTTCAGGGACTTATATAGCTATACTATTGTCAAGCTTCTCATTTTGCTCATGATTTAATATAAGCTCTTTTGTTATCATTTGTTCAGCTTCCATTTCTGTCTCTTCTGTGCTTATGCTTGAATGTGTTATTCAGGTTATATTCAAGTTAATTAATGACTAAGAGTTGTCACCATATTGGAATATTGATGTGATTTGAATTGTAAGTACCCTCCTTATCATGATTTAGCCATTTATATGCATCTGTTTTGTGTGTAAATCTGCCATCCTGATGAGTTCTCCATCCCTGCACCTTATTGTCAACCTCTAAACAGTGGTAACTAAAATCCTTGTACTAGATTGAGTTTCATGCATGTATTGAGAGTGGAAGTTCATATAGGTCACCTGACTTGATCCATATTAGAAAACCCCCAAAACATTGTAAGTTACCAGGCATCCTCGAGCTGCAACCTAGAGGAGTTTCCTAGAGTGATAACAGTGACAGTGATGGTGGTGATAATGATGATGGGGATGAAGAACATGATGATCAATATAATGATGATTATGGTGATGATGACGATGTCTAAGATTATGATGATGTTTATTATGGTGATGATGAAAATGGCGATGACATTGATGATCATGATTTCAAAGACCGTGATGATGTTGATGTTGGTGATGATGATAATGATGATGGAATTGATGATGAATATGATCATGACATGGATGATGATGATGATGTTGATTTGTTTGATTATTTTCATGAGTTGTTGGGGGTTATATTTTTAAGGATCTATAGGGAATGATGAAACTAACAATGCCAATAATGATGTTAACAATGATGAGAATGTGATGACAATGAGGAAGATGATGATTATTTTGATGATGATTATGGTGAAGATGGTGATGATGAAAATTATTATGATTATGGCGAGTATGAAAGGGGTTAGTTTATTAGGGTTATATGGAATTCTAGAGATCAACATAGGGTTATCATGTTATGCATTATAATATTAAACATTAAACATGGTGATAATGGCAATAGTGGTAAAAAAAGTAATGTTTTAAGGTACCAGTGGGTTTAGGGATTTAGGGTCATATAAATTAGGGGATATAATATTTAACATAGAAAATAAAATCAAAAAATAGAACAAAAAAAATCAAAATTAAATTAAAAATAAAATAATATAAAAAAACAAAAAAAAAACAAATTGCAAACAAAACTTACCAATACTTACCTGCATTCTACAACAGTGTTTCCATCGTGGCCATGCGAACCTCGACCTGTTTCCCTACGCGAACATTGTTGCGGTCATGGAATTTGCGCTCAAACAATGTTTCCATGGTGGTGATTAGAACCTTGTCTTGTTTCCTCTGCTCTAATAGTGTTATTGTCATGTCCATCATGGTGGTGAGAACCTAGTCATCCTGTTGCTTGTGCTTAAACAATGTTTTCATTTTGTTGAGAACCTCGTCTTGTTTCCCGTGTTGGAATAGCATAGTGGTCATGGACATCATGGTGGTGAGAACCTTGGTCATTTCCCATGCTCGAACAATGTTGTAATTGTGGTGAGAACCTTGTCTTCTTACCCCTTCCCAAACAATGTTACAATTGTTTCCATTATGGAAGAGAGATGTGGCATAGTTTGTCCCCGCTGTGTTGCTGGAGAGGCCCAAAAGTAACCTAGAGAACATGGTGATTTTTTAATGTTACTATCTAATGTTTTCATTGGATGGCTACAAATAATTATTCAAAACAACTTGTTTTCTGTAGATTTTGGGCATAATTCCTCCACAAATTTTAGGGCATAAGAACCAGTCGCAGTTTCAATTGCAAATTGATTTATCTTCATGGATTCCTTGTTTTCTTATGATTTCCCTATTTTTTGCATGCCTACCATGTTGAAACCCTTCCTGTTGAAACCCTTCCATTGAAGCATTAGAGAATGGAACATTCAATACAACCTGTTCAGTTGTTGTTTTTCTAATACAATGATTTCTATGAAAAATGATTACTTGTAAGTGGAGGTAATATTGTAAGGCCACAAAATAAAGTCACTGGTTAGGAGATATCTACATAGCACATAAACATTGAAAATTGCTTAACTATAGAGAAATGCATTGCATAGAATAAGGCTGTTTGGAAATGAATTAATTCTTCTCTCCAGAGCACATTGATCTATTTTTCTGAGTGTTTGGGGGTTTGGGAATGCATTGCACGAACTCGGGTTTTGAATTTCATACATGGATTCATTTGAACCACACTAGTTGAGGGAATAGCCACATTGCCTTCTCTGGTCACTCCTAGAGTCCCATTCACTTATTCAATATTCATAGCCTACGTGAAGTCCTCTTGCTGGGTGATCCACTTTCACTGCATCAATGGTACTATGGTCAAGGGAAGAAGAACTTGAATTAACCACTCCTTATGTTTAGTGGATTGTGTAATATATTATGTTGATCAGGTTAATGAAGCATTAATTTTACTCTTAAGTGCTCTTGCCAATTATTTGTTTGAACTCCAACTCAGCGCAACTCGTTTTCTTTGAGTTTGGACTCTTAAATATACCGAGGAGGTTTTCATTGTTATAATTTATTTATTCTAGGGAATCCATAAAAAATATTTTATAGTATTCCAAGCTCCAATGGTGCATGTGAAATGGTTTCTCCCTTAGTTGTTTTTTAGTGTGATGTAGCTGGAATATAAAGAAGCTATAGGTGTAGGTGACATAGTGACCTCATTAAAAACCTCCAAATTTATTTGCTTGAGTAAACATTTGAGAAAATAATCCTTGGAAAATGATTTTTGATATAACCTCAATCAATGTTATTAGCCATTAGTGAGGTTATTTCCTCATCAATGGTACGAAATATCTCACATGCATTTTGCTAATAAGCAAGAAAAACTTCGTATAGGTACGTAGATACTGATGTTTGTCCCTCTCTCTTTAAGTTGATGCATCTCTCTTTGATTCTTGCTCTAAAAACTCAGTTCATACACCTCCACACACAGAAACAAGAGACACCTTTCTCATTGATCAAGTATAGGACGACCCATGCTACTTAATGTTGAACGAGCCATAACTCAAAACATATAGGATGACCCATGCTACTTAATGTTGCACTCTGTCATCAAAGACCAAAACTCTTTCACCCATGAAGGTCGAAGTGATGGGAAATATGGGTCAGGCCACCCGGATTCTGGATCTATTTTTCTGCAATCAGTCAGTGTTGAAATTCCTGCAGTGATATTCTTTCATGCATTTGAAGGGCCTGAGTTTGAAGTTATAAGGGTGAGAGGACTATGCTTATATGTTTCACCATAGCATTAGTAGATCAATAGATTCATGCTATATTTGTTTACATATTTGGGTGTGTATTGATGTAGAAATTGTTTCGGATCCATGTTTCTGATGTTTCCTTTATTTTAAAATTTTATCTTATTTTCTGATTTGTGGTGTGATGTATCAAAATATTTGGAGATAGGAATTTATTTTGGGATATATCAAAATCTTTGGAGGTATTAATTGCATCAATAGAAATGACAAAAGTTGAGTTCATCTTGCAGTTTGTCTGAAGTAGGTAATCCATTTGTTATTGCATATTTGTTCAAAGTATGACAAATGTATACTGTATTATTATTATTATTATTATTATTATTATTATTATTATTATTATTATTAAGTATACTGTATTTGTTTACCGCCTACTTGGAGGTTATGAAGCCTTAGGAGGTATATCTCATGTTTATATAGAACTCATCCTGTGACTATTGGTTATGAATTTTGAGGCTGTCTAGCTCATGTTTATATAAAATTAATCTTGTAACCGTTGATAGTTATGAAATTTTAGGATGTATATCTTATGTTTACATAAAATAATTTTTCTGATTGTGGTTTAGAACTGGAATAAGGAATAGTCAAATAAACAGTTTGTATTTATTTAACACACATTTGATTATTTAAAATCGATTAAATATATGTTAACAGGAAATCCAATTATTGTGAACATTACTATATACCCATTTATATCCCTAGTTTGATCTCTACGAAGAAGCTATGATATGTGAATATTTTCCAAGTAGGATGGGAAGCTATGTGTTTTTTTTGGTAAGTAAAACTAATCTTATAGCCAGATAAACTTAGTGTAACACCCCAATTTTCACCCTGTTTGCATTAAAATGTATATGTTGTCAACTACCCATTTTGTCTTTTTGTGCCAATCATTTAATTATGCTAGAAATTGGTTGAGGATGTTATTTCCTTGGAATGGGAAAGGTACGAAGGTGAAATTCGAATTGAGAAGACCACCCATTTTGGAAAAACGTGTTTTGGCTTAATGGGAAAGCAAGAACCCAAAAATTCATTCCTCACCCATTATGCATTCATGTCCTTCATTCCTCACTCATTCTCATTCAAGTTTGGCTCTCTCACGCAGCTGAAGGAGGTTGAGCTCTCTACTTCAAAATTTCCTACCGTTTCTTCATTTCTCCATGTCGAGAAAATCCGTTTTTGTGTGTTGAGTGAATGGCCAACAGAGATTCACGATTTTGGGGTTTATAGCAGCCATTTTTGCTTATGCAATGCCCAGAATTGTTGCTGAATTCGAATTGCTCTCCCAGGGGTCGATTTCTCCATTTTACCAATCCATTTTTTGCTGCAAAACGTCTTTTTCCTCAAACCCAGAACTTGTATTTTGTTGTGTGTGCATCATGTGTTTCAGTCTGAACTACTTTGGAGTGGAAGAGGGAAGAATTAGCTTGACAAACCTAGTGTAGAAAGGAACCACACAAAGAGATCAAGAGGGGATGGTTATTCTTTCTTGTAGACCCTAAAGAGCGCTGAAAGGGAAGGCATATCCTAAGGGTTTGTGTAGCAAAGAAGGGGATGCTTCCTTTTGTTGGGTGTGTAGATGTTGGGAAAACTAAGCTAGATATTGTGTAGGTGTCCATAGCTCCGTGTTTGAGCTCACTGGCTTAGAAATTCATCCTTTCACCTCCTTAGCATCCTGATAAACCCAAATGTAGTTTTGGCTTGGCTGAATTTTAATATGCCTTTGGCTATGTGTGAGCCTGTTTTAGTTCCCTTATTCCTAGTGGGAATTATGCCTAGGTCAGTTGTGGCAGTGCCGCTGAGAGATTGATGAGAAAACTGGCCTATGGTTGGGTGGAACGTTGCAGTGACATAGCTGGTTGCAGGAAGATTCTTTTCAAGATAAGTATCTCTTGTGTTTAACCTCTGCAACTGTAATTGTTTAATGAACTATGATGAACATGTTGTATCCTTGAATTAATGTATTTGCTTCTGATGTATATTACATATGTATATGTTTTTATGTTCAATGCTTTTTTATATTATTCTCATGGGGATTAGATCCCCAGTATGATAGACTAGAAGAAGTTAGATCACGTCCTCTCCATCGTCGAGATGAGGGGAGGGGACGTGACACTTAGAATATGAAAAAATTGGTCGTTTTTCAGCCCAGGCTGACAACTATTCAAACTGATCATACATCTCCTAACTATACCAGTTTTATCTCTGAAAATCCCTGTATAACATGCACAATATCCTTTAAAATTAATGCTTATCCACCCAAAATGTAGTTTGATTTCCATAATCTTGGAAATAAAACATTTAGATAAATATTAAGCAATCTACATGCTAGATGGAAATTATGATTAAGATTTAACGCCTCAAGTGGGAAAAGCATTTAAAAAAACATCAGTCGACTCATATTCATCATTTAGTACTATAGTCTCCAATGGTTAGCAAAGTGGTTACAATTAACTTCAAACAGCAGGATCCTCCTCTTAATATTAGAGCATGGCGAATTTTATTGGAGATTTCAAAGGAATTTAGTGTTCTCACCACATGCCTAGGGTTTACCAAAATGATGTGACTTATATAATTCTTCACACTCTAGATTCTACTAATTTGTAAAGGTAGATTAAAGGATGATGATTAGAACTATGCAATGTTATTGAAATTACAACAATTTCTCATGATTTTAAAGTAATTTTACCATGATTTTCAGATATTCACACCCACCTGATTGATTCCCTTGAGGTTTTGATAATAGGCTATACTATATATGATATATCTACCTCTAATCTCTATGAATCAAGGTATTAATACTAGGCCTTTTGGGTTTCTGTTTTCAGTCATTTCAAGGGTGTTCATCATGTTTCATGTCAAATAGGTGGTTAAATTGAACATTCCAAAGGGATGAACAATGGCTGGTTTATGGTGCTCCTTACCACATAAAACTCAGAACTAGACAGACTTATTATTTAGCTTATTTTTACTGTTGTTTATGCTCAGAGTTGTGTTTTCATGTTACTTCTACTTTCAATCTCAACCTAGAATTTGCTACAGCATTCTAGTCTTTGCTTTTCAGTGGCTGCAATATGACTTTTGACCACTATTTGTGCTCAAAACTGCCTAAAAGGTTCCCATATTTGAGTACTATGGCATTTTTATGGTGGAATTAAACTCAGAACTCAAGATGAATAGTGTTTACTCATGAATGATTCCCAAAATTGGTACAAGCCTATTTTCAATGTTTTCATGCTTAGAAAGCACCTAGAAGTAGGGATTTAAGACTGCTTGTTGTTGTTATTCATTCCCATATCTCAAAGTATACTTCTTGCTACCTTTTGGAGGCTACAACCATGCACAGAGATGTCAAAATATTTCAAAAAATGTTGTTGTTCAAGTCTTTTCCATTGTTGTCTGATAGACGTAACCACTTAGATTATTGTTTCATGATTGTTTGAGGGTTGAAAAAGAGCCCTAGTGTGCCTAGAGTTTAACATGGTGTTGTTTTACTGCTAACACTAGTCAAATGTGTGCCTAGGGGATAGAACCTCCATAAGAATACCTAGAAGTGTCTAAGATGCACCTGGATTTACGAATTAGGGTGGTTACATGTTGTTTGATGGTTGAAACAATGCCCAGGATCACTATTTAAGGCTGTTAGGATGTTGGGACATACACAGAACTGCCCATGAGGTCGATTCAACCCAGAGGAACCACCCAGATTTGCTTTTTTCACCTCTGTTTATACTATTTGATGATGTTTTTCACTGTCACAGCTTCCAAAACTAAAACAGAATTTCTTTCTAGGGTTTGAAGTTGACCCAACGTTGCCAGAAGTGAAGATATTCCCCTTTTCCATTTCTAGAATATCTAAGAATCATCCTGGCATTCGTATGAAAAAATAAGGTGAAAACCTTGTGCAAATAGGGGGGTAACAGGAGGAAACCCTATGTTCAGGAGGAAACATTTCCTAGCATGTCACCCTAGGGATGCCTGTTGTTTGGTGCTGGGTTTGTATCTAGGATCCAAGTTGCATAAGAATCAATCCTAACTACCAGTGAATATCTTTGAAACATCGTGTTCAGATGTGAAGGGGAAATATGTTGAATTTTAATTCAATTCTAAATGTCTCATCAATTCTGATCTCCACCAGAATAATTGCCCTTATAGTCGAGAAAAGGATTCTTGGATGTTTCTATTTTATATTCACAAAGTACACATTGATGATCGATGGATCCCTATTTTTCTTAGATTCTCAGATGTCAAAATTTTCTGATGGGTTAATGGCTAGAAGATGGTGTTTACCATTCGCAAGGAATCCTTTTCCCAAATATAATTATGGTATTTATGTTGGGTATATTGTATCTTCATGGTATAGAAAGCTCTAGATTCCCCTAAGATTATATTTTCTAGATGGTTTTTTGTAGTTGGCACTTTCCCTTACATTGCTGATAGAAGGAGATGGAATTCTTTGTATCACATTTGGAGGCAGCTTTAGTGTCCTGTTTGATTTCCAACTTAACCACCTAAGGTAGTCATCATCCCATACTGGAATATATGACATGTGGGTTAGCCACTGGGCCTTAAACCATGCTTTTTTATTATGGAAGTTTATACTTTCTCACACATCTATCCTAGAAGGAATTCTATCCTCCTCCCACAATAGGATACTCTTCATTCCTAAAACAATTTGATTTTTTACATATTATGGAAGCTTATACTCTCTTGCATGGTTGTCTTGGAAAGAATATTATCCTACCACAGCAGGATACTTTCCTGTCTAGACACATAGTTTGCTTCATTATCAGCCACAATTCGCTCATCATTTTCTTGCCCCGCCTTCAAGAAACTGACCCAAATGACTCACTAACGAGTTTGATATTATTTACTTGGTTGGATGGGTTAGCATATTTGGGGAACATTGTGCAATTGGGGTGATAGTTGAATATTTGCAGAACCATTGTGTTGTTAATGCCAACCTTTTGTACACAAGGGTAGGTGATGAGTTTGATGCAATAAAACCACCCTAATTTTGGCTTTGTAACCGAAGGTCTCAATTGTGGGTTTTTACAGAATGTATCACTTGTAGCTTTATGACTAGAGGTCTTGTGGATGTAATACTTCTAGGTTGTTATGTAGCATCTTCAATCAAAGGGGTTTCTGATTTTGGATTTTGGAAAGATTTCACTTTTAATATTTGTTGAAGCTAGTACTTGCTAATTTCTTAACAAATGAATTATCATGATAGGTTTAGTTTATAGAAAGTTTATTGATAGTATGGAAACTAAATTATGATCATACTACAAGGTGGAATCATTCTGGATGCAGTATCTCTAGTAGTATGTAGTGGTGGAAGTAGATCATGGGAACTTGGAGGTGGAAGGATGATGAGATGTATAACTGATATAACCTTCTCCATGATAATACTGTCTAACCCCTTCAACTCATCTTGGCCCTGTATATGTATAATCCACCACTAATAAGGGATTCAATTCATCCCTACTACCTGTGGAGAAAATCAAGAAAAAACATGCTAATTGTCTGCATGGATGCAAACTGTATCAAGTTGTTGTTTTATTGATATTTTTAGTGACAAGGGAAAGATGTTGTTTGTTGAGATTTCAACTGGCATAAAGGATGTTACTTACTCTAGGAAACCTCTCCAATAATTATTAGCATGAAATCATAGCAGAGAAGCTATTTACTGGACAGTAATTTCTCTGATTATCTTCAAAGAAAATCAACCTTATTATAGTCTCGTGATCCTTTCCCAAAATAATGCAAAAAATATATCAGTGTTAAATCCATGTCTTAGCTGGATGAAACATGCAGTTTGATGATTAAACTTCTCTTCTTGAGGGTCGAACTGTTAATTTTCCAGAACTCAAATATGATTTTCGTTCAAGTAAATTTTACGCATCTAGCGGTGAAAGACAAGAAGAGGGATTAAAAGTTAATATGTGAGAATTTCCTAAAACTTTAAGCTGTCCCAATTTTATTGATATTGTTAAAGGATATTTAATTCCTAAGAGGACCACCCTAATCTTGATATAAATTGGCAATTCTAGGCTCATTTTGTCATGGTCACCTTTTCATTTTGCTTCAACCATCAACTAGAGAAACTTAGTTTTTATCAAAGATGAGAAGCACTAACATGTTCTATTTTACAGTAGTATATTGAAGACATCATCTTGGTTCTAGAAGGCATTGTTTTCGTTGTTTTTTTCTATCAAGGATATTGCAAAGTCCTTATTATGAAACTGTTTGGGTCTTGCAATTTTTTGAATTATTTTATGCAACATTTTGTCTTTTTCCATTTAGATTTGATTGACGTTGAAATTTGTTGATTTTACTCACATTAGTAGCCACACCATTATGAATTGTACTAGATTCTATAGACACTTTCCAAATAATTTTCAAGTTAGGTTGTAAAGTGCGTTTTAAAATTCTATCTAGTAAAAGGCTATTGAGATATGCATATTACATATAGAATTCATTATTTGGGTTTTATGTGCATTCAAGACAATACTCATATGGTATTGATGTGAATCTCTGCAAAACATATATGGTTTCAACATTAGAAGTAGCAATGTTTGGATTTATACTTGTCGTTAAACATCGGTTTGAACCAAACAAAGTTATGGGTTGAAAATCCTATTAAACTCGGGATTTCTCCAAAAGTTGATATTTATGAGCACAAAGCACTACTAAACATTATTGAAGAAGAAAATTTTGTGTAGGTGTAGAAGTGCATCCCTATTATTGGGTATTTGTAATATATAGTATAGACACCTTCCATACCATTTTAATGTTAGGTTGTAAAGTGAATTTTAAAATTTCATATGGTGAAACTCATAGAGCTTATTGAGCTATGCAGAATACATATAAGATCCATTCTTTGAGTTTTATGTTCCTTCAAAACTAAAACTCATATAGGTTACTTTCACTTCACATTTCTAATGATGAGCATTTTTTTGAGTTGAGATGCTTTCACGTTGCTCAAACTGTATAAGTTCACCTTTCCACGACATTTTTTTAATCATAGGTATACTAGATTTCTCGAAGGTTGTGTTTTGTATAGTTTCTCCTATGATCACTATTTTATATAGAAAAATAATAGATCAAGCAGAACAATTTGTCTTAACTCGTAGCTTCCTGTGATGCATATTTGAGAAAATGACAGGAAAAATGTACTTATGACATTTTGTACCATAGATGCTCATTCATTGAGTAAATATTGGATGAAATGTCTTTAGTCATAGTTTCTTCTTATGGATATTTGAGATAATGGCTAGCATAGGAAACCAATAAATGTACTTATGAAATTTTTGTACCATAGACTCATTTATTAATTAAATGCTTGTCCTTAAGACCATTGGCCATGGATGATAAAAAAAAAATTCCCCTGATTTTGAAACATTTGCGATGTGAGAAATGATTACTATAACTGTATAAGGAGAAAAGGAAGAAGTTTAAGGTTCAATTGTGTTTTTGTGTTATTTGAGAACATAAACCATCTATCATTTAATATCAATATGTTTAATGTTGAATTTGATTGAAATTATATCTTAACATGTGATTGAAAATGACATTCTTTTGTTAGACTGTTTATCTTTTAATTATTTTTTTTTGCAATTAATCAAAGGAATTATTCAAATGGGTTTATTTGAATTTCATTCTTATGCATATATTTTTGTGTTATCAAGATGATGAGATATCATTATAGAATCCTACTTCATTATGAATTACACCAAAAGTATATTGTTGTGCTTATGGGTATTTACTACAGATAGTGGGAGTAGAGTGTTTTTACTTGCATGGTTTTATGTTACCGTCCATCTCCTCTTTATTTGTTATCTTTTCTCTCTAGATATATTTATATAGTATTTTATAGTATCATTTTTTCTGGTGGCACATTATCCATTTTGGATCTTCTCCTTATATAGTGATGGTAAAGATATATGGAACACACATGACGATATACCTTGAGAGAGAAAAGATTAAAGTCCTTAGTCTCATTGCTCCTGTAGGTAAAAGGGGTTGGCTCCCCACATTTATGGTACACCTTGGTATTGTGGGTATGGGGGTTGCCTTTCCACCTTGTTGTGACCCTTAGTTGACTTGTGGTACTTTTGGTAATATCACCCTTATTGTTTGTGGCACCATGACCTCTTTGATATGATGACCTAACCTTATTGTTTTTATTGTTGTTATTGATGTGACCATTTTGACCTTTGGTACCCTATACTAAGTCAATCTATTTTTATTTTATTGGTAACCATCCTGAAAGTTGGGTTTGAAGAAATACACCTTAGAAGTCCTTTTAAGTTATAAAAACAAGTCTTGTCCTTCATTATGGATCCATAAAAGAAGATACATCTCATCTTAGATATTTTAGTTTTGCGTCAAGGAGTATGTTGCTAGGTTTTCACTGCTTCACCCCTAGGTTACCATATATGAGTTTAAGGGTTTCTTTGTGCTCCCTTATTTGTCAAATCATGAGTTGTGTTGAGTTCTGACCTTATGCATATGACCTGTGGACTGTGTGGTGTTTCCCTTGCTGAGTTGTGATCTTATGCATCTAACCCATGGAATGTGTGGTGTTTCTCTTACTGCCATGATGGATCGTGACTTAATGAAGATGACCCATGACTGTATTAGGTTGATCGAAGGCCAATTTTTTGCTAAAAATATAGGTCGTGTTCATTTATATGGGATACTCTTGGACTGTTAGCTTTGGCATCATCCATATGGGGATGATAAACCTTATTTGTGATTGTGTAACGTGTATCCTAATGGATTATGACTATGTATTATCTCTCCTAGATGGGCCATGGACTATGATGACCTCCCTCATCCTTAAAGTGGACTGTTGTAACCTCTCCTAGCTAGGTTGTGGCTAATTTGACCTTACATTTCTGTACATGACTTATTTGGTGTTAATTATGCTAGAGGGAGTTGTGATCTTTTAAGGTTAATTAGTTGTGTTTTGGGCTAAGCATCGTTGCCACTATCCTACTAAGGTCTGCACACATGGTAACTGATATATCTTGCTTTCTATTGTATGTATCTAACCTCAACCTACAACACTCTAACCTACTCTCTATCAAGGTATGTCATTTGTTCATTTGGTGACTTGTCCTTTTAGTGACAAGATCTGAACCTAAAAGTATCCGAGTATAATGCTGATCCAAATAGTTCTAGACTATCTTTATTATTGTTCTTTGTTAACTGGTTATTAAATTTACTAGTATTGCTATTACTGATTTATTTATTGTACATTTATATCGTTCTAGACGAAGCACAAGTACTGAACAAATGATTTACCGATTCCTCATCATTTCTGTACAAAAAACATCTATTAGGACCAACCCAGCGTCTTCTAATTAAATTGCCCCATGTGTTTATATGGTTTTCTAGACACAACCAGATGAAGCAAATCATCTTTAGAGGGATCTTACATTCCCAAATGAGGGTAAGAACATTGTGCGACCTCCCTGTGAGTGAACTTTCCATGATAAGATCATAAGCAAGTTTGGAATTCACCATACCAGTGGATTTATTGTAAAGCTAGAGAAGGGTATCATTGTTCTCTGAGAATCTGATACATCCCTGTGACAAACCCTTAACATAGTTGTGCCACTGGTCCTTCCATATGCCCCCCAAATTCAAATCTTCAGCAGAGAGCCAATATTCTTGGTTGGATGTGCATTCCCCCCAGTTATGGGCATGATTGAGAGAAGTAATACTAGGATCTTCGATATAACATCTAAGGTCCTCTGGGAGAACATAAGCAGAGCCCAGGACAGCCACGGGATCAATACCAATCCTAATACTTTTGTCATTCCCAACCTTCCAACCTAAGTGCCTGGTGATTCAACTGAGTGAACGAAAAAATCCATTATAGATATAAGAAGTACCCTGAATAGAGAACAGCTGGTGATGAATCCAAACCTCCATCGGTCGGTTCTTCCAATATTTATTCCTGATAATATGGGACCAAATGCCATCACCTTTAAGATCCAACCAACAACTTTTCATTCTAAGAGACAAATTGAACCATTCAAGGTTCTTGATATTCCAACCACCAAATTCTTAAGGTTTCAAAAGGGATTTCCAATCAACCAAGTGCATTTTATGCTTACCACCCTCATTACCCCACAAGAAGTTGAAAATGGACCGTCTATGGAAGTGTAGTATAGTCTTGGGGATCCGAGCTAAAGAGAGCTAGTACACAACTAATCCCATCAACACAACTCTGACTAAAATCAATCTCCCACCCAAGGATAATAGTCTAAAATTCCAGTGGCTAATTCTTTTTTCAAAGTTCTTAACAATCTAGTCAGTCATTGGTGTAGTAGCCCAATGGCTTGAGGTGATAACCCAGGTACTTGAACCTAGACAAAATGGGTTCCATTTTGTATGGAAACAATGAGAGGACATGTGCTTTGGTTAATTCATCCACCTCATTATACAGGATGGAAGACTTCTTAGAGCTGATCTTCATACCAGTTGCAAAGAAAAAAAGATCCAAGATGTCTTTGAAACCTCACATTTCTTCAAGAGTCCCCAGCCTAAACAAAATCACATCATCGACAAATAATAGGTGTGTTAGATGCATACTCGGTGAGACTTTAATCCTCGAGATCTTCCCATTCCTCTGGGAATCAACAATGAATAAACTTAATCTTTTAATGATTAGTATGAACATGAGTGGTGAAGGAGGACAACCCTGTCTAATACCTTGTGAAGCAAGAAAAAAGTGGTCGAAGTTCTATTAACCAAAACAACAAAATTTGAGCAGTAGGCACACCCCATAATCCAATTTACCCAATCAAAGGAACACCAATCTATAAGAGGAAAAGCCTTAGAAAAGTCCAATTTACCCGATCGAATGATTTGACTAGATCCAGTTTGAGGACAAAATCCTTCTACTTCTTCTGCTTAATATAATGTAGCAATTCCTGAGTAATGCCAATAGGATCAATAATCTGCCTATTGTGGAGAAACCCAAACTGGTTAGCAGAGATGGCCTTGTCTAGGAAGGGCTTTAGTCCAATGGCAACAATCTTGGAGATGGTCTTATATACCAGGTTGCAAAGTGAGATGGGTCTGAAATCTACAAAAGAGTTAGGCTTGTCACATTTTGGAATGAGTGAGATGAAGGTAGCATTTAGAGCACCCGATACCTTTCCTTTAACCTGAGATTCAACCATAGATCTAAGGAGGTCAGAACCCACAAGATCAAAGAAACTAAGGAAGAAATCAACTAGCCATCCATCTGGACCAGGGCACTTATCTTTTTTGACATTTTTTAGGACACCTTCAATCTCCGATAGAGTAATATCAGCAGAAAAAATATCCCTATCATCCTCATTGAGAAAGTTAGGAAAGATCCTGATAACTTTTAGTTGGTCCACAGTGTTAGTGTCACCTTCATCTGTAAACAGAGCTGAAAAGTGTTGAGATCCCATCAATTTGAGCTCAGCTTCCTCTTCCACCATAACACCAAAGTGATCCTTAAGTGCCCAAATTGATTTGGAGTTTCTCCTAGCAGATGCATAAGAATGGAAAAACTCTGTATTCGCATCCCCTTCACTAATCCATTTGATCCTACTTTTGAGTTTCCAAGTTAAGACCAGGTAATATAGAAGAACACTCTTCCTAGTATTCAATTGTGAGAGCGGGACAGCTTCATGCTCAGTCAGAATTCCTGAGATATGAGATGTGAGGATGCTTTGAATAGCCGAGTCCACCTCAGCCATCTCTTTATTTTTGGACAAAATCTGCTTCTTTTCACAATCTTTAATAGTGACTTTGAGCCTCTCAAGTTTGAAAGATAGAACAACCATATAATCTAAAGAGGAATGAACTTCAACTCCCCAAGAGTTATGAACAGTGCCAAAAAAATCTTTCTCCAAGAGCTAAGCCCCGTTGAACTTGAAAGGGTGGAAAAAAGAGATAGGCATAAGGTTCCATTCTAGATAAATGGGAAAGTGGTCAGATATCTTCGAAGGAACAATTCAAGATCTGTACCAGGACAAAGAAGGGAGCAAGTGGAGAGTGGTCAAAAATATATCGAGAATTTTACTTACCCCATCCAACCCCAATCTCCCATTCCTCCAAGTAGGCACGGGAGAAATGGGGTCTAGATCAATCAAGTCAATGGAACACAAGAGATGTGAAAAGTAGGGGGCTAAATGATCAATGTAGGCTTTACTGCCGCAAAATTCAGTGTCGGAGATGGTGAAGTTCAAGTCCTTAGCAAGGATGAGATTAGGGAAATCAAAGATACCCCCAGCCAGGACATTATCCCAAAAGGTTTCTTTGTTGACATAAGGCCCATAGCAATTTATGATAAAAAAACATAGAGTCAAGGCCCTTAAACCTAGCCATGACCAAAATACCCACATAGGACTGAAAATATTTGTAGTGAGTAAACTAAGGGTTCCACCCAGTAAGTAATCCCCCCGAACGACCACAAGAGTCAAGAGCCCAAAATTCCCACCCCATATTAATATTAGAGTGTTAGATTTTGAATGCCATATGATTTTCAAGCAGATAATTCTAATTATGTTTGCAGTAAAAATATGGAGAGTGAATATACCAATCCAACAAAACAAACCACACATGAAACAGACAAGTATTGCTCATGAATTTACAGTATCATTCACAATAAATAAAATCCTTTGTTACAATAGTTTACATAGGAAAAGAATCTGAATGCATGACATGCAATTCAAATCTATCCAGTGGATCTGACTGTAGCTAACTAACCATCTAACTCATGGTGTCTCAATTAATGTGGGAGTCCAACAGATCAACTCCCAGATGTCCAACAACTCAAACAATCAGTGACAGCTAGTTAACTTAGTGCAATTGAGTTAGGTGGGAAAAGGTGCCTACTCCACATGCAACCATGCATTATCCATGCAAAGCTTGCGCTAGCTAACTTATTGTGAACTGACTAAAAGTAACTGGGGTCTAACTGAGACTAACTAGTACTAACTCCAACTAACTAAAGTAGGTTGGTGCCGGAACTCCCAGTGGCTCCTAAAATGTAGGGATTAGTCTAGGAGGCGCCCAAATTGATGCATGCACATGTAGTAAGTGGAAGTTAACCTCTAGCAGTGTTCCCCACACTCCAATGAATTGTACATGTGGCTCCATTAGGCCAAGCGGACCCAATGGTACTAGTGGACCCAATTAATTAATTAAGGTTCCTAAGTTAGGCTAAATAATCTAATAGACAGTATGGTCAAGTGAGGATTAATAATCCTAACACCCCCCTGAATCCTAACTTGGACAACTCTGGGCCATGGTAACAAGACCATAGGTCATCGAAATACAATATAAAAGACAAAATGCTACTTAATACAACCGAGGAAATAGGGGAAAACCTCATGGGANCCACCCCCCCCCTCAAAATAAGCATGAATATAAATTTTGAAAAAACTTGTGAAATTTTTTGCTACTATGCAGCAATAGTATCTTGGTTCTGTGTAGGTGAACCCATGAATCCAAACAAAGTGCTTATGTCTAGAGGAATCCTCCTCTTTGGAAGAAGAACAATGCACTCAACTGAATCAGAAATATAAACAACTACACGGTGAAAACTGGACCCATGTAGAGCAACTGAAATCATCTGAAGAGAGAGAAAATGTGCTTCAGTATTCGAACCATGTGAGGAACACCCAAGAAACTGATATATTGTAGCCTTGAAAAACAAACCATGAGTGGTAAAATAAGCCCCAAGTGTTAGGAGCAAGTGTCCATGCGAATGCAGAATGTCTTACTATTTACTAGTTCTATGAGGAGATGAGCTTGTGACAAAAGGTAGAGAAGCCCTGGGACTGTGGAGAGTGAATGCTTGAGCTCCATAATCTGATATAGCTTCATAAATATCCAATAATTCACAAAATCTAATATCAACAATCTCAAAAGAGAAAACTAACATCGAATCCTCGACAACAAAATTGAAGGAGACTTGCAGTGCTTGGTTTGTCACACCAAAATTAATGAAACCAGTCATAAGCAATACTGAAAGCTCTTGAATCTTAAAACCTAAATCACATATTATCATATCACAAAATAAATCAGATCCAAATAGATACATATCAGATCCAAAACCTTGAAGTGAAATCAAATCCCCAGTAGCAATTTTGAAGGAGACTTGCGGTACTTGTTTCTTCACACCAAAATTGACGAGAATGGTTACAAGCTTTACTGAAAGCTTATGAACCTGAAATATTGAACCAAGTAATATTAGATCAGATCCAAATAATTCCATATCAGATCCAAAATTTTGCTCCACCGAGAAGGTAGATGCACAATTTTCTCGTTCTTCAAAATTCTGATTTTCGGTGCATGCAATTCTGTAGGAATTTGTTGGAAGCTCAAAATCAATGAGAGTGTTTGGATCACTCCTACAACCTGAAATTATTTCCAAAATATCCAAATATTTACAAAATATAATATCAGCAAACTCATGAGAGAAAACTGACATCAAATCCCCAGCATAAATTTTGAAAGATATTTTTGGTACTTGTTTCTTCACACCAAAATTGATGAGAATAGCTACAAGCGGTACTGAAAGCTCTTGAACCTTAGCGTTACAGAGAGAAATTTCTATGGCTTGGGGTACCACAACAGATAGATTGACTCTAGAAATCAATCATTTCCAATATGCAATAGAAATTAAATATCTAACACTAAAGGATCAGACCTTGTACCTTATTCCGGACGGTTGAAGTAGATCCATGTTGAGCTTTCCAATCTTCAGCTTGAATTGATATATTACTTCCTCAACAACAAGTAAAAAATACAAGCATTCTATATATCATGGTGTTATGTCTATTCTAGCATATATAATCAATAATGTAAAAGCATTTGACATAATCCCATGGATAAAATTTTCATTCAAATACACATCATTGGACAGGAAAAGATAGCTCTTATTAATATAAATCAGAGATTACAAGATACAACCTCTGACGGCACGTCTTCAAACCGGAGAAACTGAATCCCCCACTTGGGCCTCCACCACTTCAATCCTCCATCTCTCGATAGCAAGCTCACAAGCAAAAGGCAAGCTTGGAAAGACCACAAAAGTTCTCCAAGGGACAAAGGGATGCAGACTCAAGCATAAGTTCCAGCAACAATGGACTATAGTTTCTTTGCTCTCAATTCTCTCTTATGCCTTCAATGTACCAAGGGGTTCATTATATAGCTTTTCAAAGGGGTAATGAAAGGTCGAATCCGAGCGCTCTCAAGGCATATGGAAGGCCAAGAGTCAAATGAGTCGGATCCATGTCAAGGAAAACTTCAAAAGGATTTGGATTATGCACACATCCCGATGTACACGGTTATATGGGTCAAACCCGCGTATGTATGCGCTTATAGGTTTGAAATTTGTGTATATCATTTTTCATATGTTTGTAGGGATGATCAAGGAAACATCAAAGGACAAAAAGTGGTCCATAGGGTCTAATGAGTTTGCAGCGGGACAGGGGAAGGCCATACAAAGTGTGATTCACCTAGAGTGGTGAAATCCGCTATAACAGATGCCCCCTAATGTATGAGATCAGAGAGGTTATACGATGGCCGAAATACATTATAAGTCCATCCCAGAAGTGGAGTGATGAAGGATCCCAAATGGAAGACCAGCCACCCAATCAGCATATTACAATAATACAACTCTTCATATAACTGCAAGTACATATAGCAGTCCCGGATACATAAGAGTACAATGGCCATGAATATGCATGATACATGATATCAAATATGTGGTCATCGCCACGTACAATATACATGGATCAGAATCTCCATGATGAAGATATACAAAGGACCATGATCTCCAAAATAGCTGAAGATATATAATAGATCAAGATCTCCATAGTGGCTGGAAATGTCTGACATATACTGGAATCAAGTCACGAGAGCTGAAATCTCATGAACACTGGCACGATCAAGGAGGTAGCATATAAGAGATGCCACAAATCTAGAAAGTCTTCTACACAAACCGCTACGAGTACATGTCCTACTATGCGAATAGAGGTGTCGACGTCGAACATAGTATTCCATCGTTTGATTACCGGTCATTAATGTATACCATTAACAGACACGAGATCACCCACCAATAATGAAAATGGGAATGAAGGTACTAGAGTGCAAACTAACAAGTGTGCATAAATGTGTTGAGGTCGAACACTTGAGAGGATTCGTCGATCAGGGGACATTGATGTATTCCCAAGAAACTGTCGATGGCGAGAGAACCTGCCACTGAAGACTACAAGTCTCAAGGCACTCAACATGACTCTAGATTCCAATCCCAGAATAAATGATCTGAAGTCAATGGGATGAAATCTGCTAGAAGGAGGGCATTAAGGCATCCCCCATCATCCAACACGAGGTACTCAGCAAAGCTGTATAATGTGGAAGGACTCGATCATAAGGTGCAAAAACTAGTAACTGTACCGGGAATGGCCGACATGCAAAGTCAAGATAACTGAGGAATGGCTACCTCAGGTTTCAACTTCCTTCAAACAAGAGCATAACGGTGTATGGTGATTGAATGAAGGCAGCATAGACTCGATATACAAACTAGGAAATCTCTATGACGCAGGAGGAATCAACAAAGGCTCCATAGGGACTGGAAGCTTAACCAGTCGATGGAGATAAACTCAGATAAATGAGTATAGCTCCTAAAGTCAAACTATAACCCAACCAATGGATGTGATATACAGTTCTCTGTTCGAAGGTGACATGACTCAACAGCTGCCAAAGATAACATCTTTCCTTGTCCGGCTTTTTGGTTTTTTGATTTTTTTGGACTTTTTCAGTTATTTGAAAAGCTTGAAAAAAGAATAAACTAGCTTTATAGTTACAAACTAGGAGGAGACGAATGTCATAAGGGAAAACAAACTAGTTTCAAGTAGTGGAACATACCTATGCCCAATGCAAGGATACATGTGTAGGATATCGACACTCGGGGAAAAATCCCCTCCCAGTAAAAAGGGAAATCAAGCTACGAAGGATATAAAAAATGGATCTGCATGGCTAGACATGAGACAAGCTCAGGCTATATGGCTGAAACGCAATGTCAAGGGAGCCAGCATAAAGCTCAATAAGGTAGGAAAAGCTCATGATAATGCATTCACAACTTGACATAAGGGAGTCCTAAGGGAAATAGGCTAGCATAAGATCAAGAGGAGTATGAGGCTCTTGTGAAATGTCATGGCGGTACTATACAACGGACTCCCACACCCTAAAGGAGAAAACGTCGGCATGGGTACC